>CAUYTI010094587.1:0-18509 GCA_963575145.1 Galago senegalensis
GTGGAGGTGCTGGTCAGAGCCGATGGCCAGGATGATGAGCAGGTTCCCTAACATAGTGACCAGGTACATGGCCAGGAAAAGCCCAAACAGGAGGTGCTGCTGAGCAGGGTATTCAGAGAAGCCCAGGAGCAGAAAGTCAGAACTGCTGGTTTGGTTTTTAATTTCCATTTAAAGTAGAACAATTGGAGGAAAGTCTTGCTTAATGTAACTAGACTCTGGAAACTTGGATAATTCAAGACATTTTGTCTGTCTTCTGTGTTCCTCTCATATAGGTCACAGAGATTCACTGGTCTGTCTTGATTGTAGACTTGTAAACATGAGGACAGGAGAATATAGACATGAGAACTGTGGACAATGATAATGGGAGATCTTTTTGGACAGTGAATTTTGCATTTTAAATACTTTTATTTTTTTGAGATGGAGCCTCAAGCTATCCCCCTGGGTAGAGTGCCATGGCATCACGCTCACAGCAACCTCCAACTCCTGGGCTCAAGCAAGTCTCCTGCCTCAGCCTCCCAAGTAGCTGGGACCACAGGCGCCTGCCACAACGCCCGACCATTTTTTGGTTGCAGCCATCATTGTTGTTTGGCGGGCCTGGGCTGGGGAATCGAACCTGCCACCTTAGGTGTATGTGGCTGGCGCCTTAGCTGTTTGAGCTATAGGCGCCGAGCCGAATTTTGTGTTTTATATATTTATTATGTTGTGCTGAATGAATGGAGTGGAGCTCGAGATCAGCTGGGAAGGCTCACTATGTATCCATCTCTCCTTTTCATCCCCCTTTTAAAATATTGGAAACCTATCAGTTTCATAGGCTTGTGACATTCGAATAAAATACCTTGAGCATATGCATTTGCTAGAAAATTATTAAGCAGACGTGTGTGTGTGTGTGTGTGTGTGTGTGTACTTTAGGGGGAGAGAGGTTGGTTTATTTAGGTCATAGCTGGGACTCAGGTATTCTTGGTATGAGGAAAATACCCTCTTTTTCTGTCAGAGACCCTTCAAAGAAAATAACTTTATATACTCAAAATTGTGTTACAAATATGAGAACTCATCATCATTATCATCAACAGCATTACCAACATCACCAGTCACTGGGAGTGCTGGGTTGGGCATCTTCTTGAGTCGATGGAAATTCTTTGTCTGTTGTTTTTAACTGTGTAATCCTCTGCAACTTACGTACCCCCTTATCCTCTCTGAGCTTCAGTTTCCCTGGTCTGTAAATGATGTACATATTTTATATAATTGCAGATAATCAATGAGATCAGAAATCTGAAGTGCTAGCTACGGTAGGCATTCACTATATTGTGATAGTAGTTCTTAATATTGTTAGTAGTAGTAGATCAAATAAAATCTGGAGTTTCTAATATACTGAAAAATTTTAGATGACATACTTCCCAGCTCTAACCCTAGAATGCCCTTCATATTTTGGGTAAATCATTTCTTCTGAGCCTCATTTTCTTCATCTTAAGACATTGTGATGTATAGTTAGACCCTTTCTTTAAAGAAAATGAAAAAGGAATAATTATCTAGATGTGGTGGCATGTACCTGTAGTCCCAGATGCTCAGGAAGCTGAAGCAGGAGGATCACTTGAGCCCAGGAGTTTGAGGTTGCTGTGAGCTGTGATTGCACCACTGCACTCCAGCCTGGGTGAGAGAGTGAGACTCTGTCTCAAAAAAAAAAAAAAAAAAAAAGACAGAAAAAAAAAGATATAGACATAAACCTGCCATACACAACTGTTCAAAGCAGGTGTCCTGTGATTCTCCTGTCTCTGCCTCCCAAGTGGCTGGGTCTACAGGAGCCTGCCACATTGCCTGGCTAGTTTTTGGTTGCAGCCACCATTGTTGTTTGGCAGGCCCGCCAACTCAGGTGTATGTAGCTGATGCTTTAGCCTCTTGAGCCACAGGCAAGGAGCCATTATGCCCATGTCTTATTGTTTGATGTGATAAAACACATTCCCTCTGGGTCTAACAAACCTTTATTTGGCTGTGATATTGATTGAATACATTGGTCAGTCTTTCTGGCTTCATTTTCTGCATCTGCTTGAAGAGGGTAAGAACAATACCTACCTCGTTGCGTCTTAGGGATGCAATTAGATAAAGACTGTGCAGAACTATAACAATGAGTGGCTCATATCTAAGGCTCATTCAATATTAGATTCTCTTGATATTCTCATGAAAGGTGCATGTGGGAAGATTAAGGGAGGAGTCATAACCTGATGTACTTGCATACTAGTAATAATGATTTTATAAGTTTGAAACCAATATTCAATTATTAGTAGATTAGAAATATTATTAGGAATAGGGAACAAAGTTTAGACAAAGGGAGACAATTATGGAGATTTTGATTCATTTTCCTGTCTCTGAGCACAAAGTGCAAGATCCTATCACTTTAATATTTCTGCAGCCTGGCGTTTGTATATCCCCCTTCCCCTTGCATCTGCTGTGCAGCAGCTGGTGGAGGCCTTGAAGCTGCTCTCTGCCAGGGCAAGGCTGTGTGCTCTCAGGAGTGGTTTTGGGGAGTTACGAATGTGAATTGTTCAAACTTTGTCCAACTCAGGAAGACTTGCTCTGGACCCGATAAGGAGAAGAAGGATCTCCTTTCTTTTGTCACCTTGATTGAGCCAGAGGAGTCTATCTGTTTGGACACAAGGCTGTCAGAGTATTAAAACATCACATCTGTGGTGTGTGACTGTGGGTCAGCTAGGATTTTGTCCTTCAGTTGGCCTCTGTTTGGCTTCCTTATGAAGACTTTGTTTACATTAAGACCATAATACTTTGAAGCAGTAAAAAGTAAGAAGTAAATCCATGCAATTAACATAGTCAGTTGTAAAGTTGGTCTAGTTAGTAGGAATGCAAGTGCAGCAAGAACCTTGATGGGATTGTTTGTCTTACCTTCATGAGATTTATGACTATAGCACTGATGTATGAAATACATACAGAGCTAGCCTGATACTCGGGGCAGCATACTGGAAGCCTTGTGAGGAAGTGTGTGCCACCTCCCAAGCCCCACTGCTCTTAAAACTATCTTTTTGTCTGTGTCTAGTATTTCTCTGTATTAATATTCTTTAACTCCTACTATAATTTTCTAGTCTCCTTGAGCCACCACAAGGAAGTAACCCACTGCATGTTGAGGCTGGTCCCCAACATTCTCATTTCTTTTGATAGGGTTAGCA
This sequence comes from Galago senegalensis, assembly GCA_963575145.1. Classification (NCBI taxonomy): domain Eukaryota; kingdom Metazoa; phylum Chordata; class Mammalia; order Primates; family Galagidae; genus Galago; species Galago senegalensis. The sequence continues at coordinate 3,174 of CAUYTI010094587.1, forward strand.
GAATGAAGGTGCTTTCTAGGACAAACAACTAGTCCTCTGTATTTGCCCAGGACTTTCTTGCTTTTAAAATGGAAGGTCTCAATTCTGAGAATCCCCTGGGTAACTGGAATGACTGGTCACTGTATATGTCACTTTGTAACTTTTCATGGGTCTACATCTGTGGGAAGTTGGTTAAATATTTTTTATATTTCAATGTAATGAGGGGGTACAATATTTTTATTACATGGGTGCCTTGCATAAGGCTTAAGTTGGGGTTTTTAGTGTGCCCATCACCAGAATAGTGTCCACTGAACTCAGTAAGTTTTTACCCCTCACCTCCTCCCACCTTTCTCTGTTCTTGTTTTCCAGTGCCCTTTATATGTACCGTGTAATAATTGGGAGCCGAATGTTGAGCACACACAGGCATAAGGAGATGCAAATGGTTTTGAAACTATAAAGTTTAGTAAATAGTTTAGCTGTCATTGTCATCATCAGTATCATCATCATGACCTTTGGGTGTCAGTGGCTCTGACCTAACAGTACCACAACAAAGCATCCACTTTGCCACTTGCAGGCTCAGGCTTGAGTTACAGCTGTAGTATCTTGGTCAACTCATTTAACTTCAATTACATAATGAACCTAAATGTATCTACCACACATGATTCTGTAGTTCAAATTAAAAAAAAAAAAAGGAACACTCTGTCACCCTGGGTTTAGAGTGCCATGGTACCTCAAACTCCTGGGCTCAGATGATCCTCTTCCCTCTACCTCCTAATTAGCTGGAACTATAGGTACCTGCCACAACAACCCACTAGTTTTAGTAGAGATGAGGTCTCACTCTTGCCTAGGCTGGTCTCAAACTCCTGAGCTCAAGCAATCCCCCCACCTCTCAGAATGCTGGGAGTACAGGCATGAGCCACCCCGCCTGGCCTGTCAGTTGTTATAGAGACTGTTACTGTGCATGCATAGTGACAAGGAATGATTCTGAAAGCCTCTCATGATTGAGTGACCTGAGAATGAATTGTCCTTGAATAGTACAGGGGTCCTGGGTACTGTTATTACTCAGTTACTATATATTGGCAGTTGCCAGGAACTTGGGAGTGGCTGATGTACATTGATTCAGGCTGGATTTTCAGGGAATTCATGAATTTTGAACCAAAGTCTTTCTCATGGTGATCAGGAGAGTCAGGTCATATTTGGCTGAGAGGGAGGAAAGGGCAGGAAAGGATGAAGGAATGGGGAGAAGCTGTGTTGTGTGTGTGAGACTAATATTCCCATTTGCACCCTTACCTCTTACCTAGAAATTCTGGCCATCTTGAGGTTCTGTCCACTCAGTGAATGTTGGGCCTGCTTCCTCTGTTTGGTCTGCCTCTCCTACTTCTCTCCAAGAGCATTGAGGGCTTGGGTCAGGGGGGCTCAATGTTCTTCCTTTCCTAACAGCAGCAAAGCCTGAAGACTCAGACTGAAGCAACCTGTTGTCAGATGCAAGAGCCAAAAGAGCCATGGGCTTTTCACCTGCAGAGTCTCCTGGGGTCCAATCCCAGACCTCCTAGTTTGAGACATGATGGGGCAGATGTCCAACCTCCCAGCTGTCCCCTCTGGATTATTGTCCCCTGAGTCCTAGCAGCATTAGTGATACCCCAATTCAGAATGAGTGGGGGTGGGATCCATGGAGGCCCTGCTGCCGGCTTTTACCTTAGGTGAGCTGCAGGTGGGAATGGTCACCTTCTGATATCTCTGCCATGAGTTATTTATGGACCCCACACTGTTCTAATTAGAGCCCAGCCTTCATGGATGAAATACATTAAGTTCCAAAATAAGAAAAATATAGAGAATAAAACATATCAGAGGTCAAAATCTTTACCTTCAATGTTACATGGAAGAAGAAACATTCTTATTCTCTATGACCCAGAGAGCATGGACCTTATAACACCTCTTCTAGATAATATTTACACTCTATGCTTGGTGCAGGTGTATCCCTGGATTTATTTATGTTGCAAGTACATCTTATGTACAAAAGAATGTATAGAACACATATGTGCTATTTAAATAATGACAGTGAAATTACTGTCTGTTCTCTCACTACGAAGTGGCAATAGTATATGGCTCAGTTCTTTAGAGGGCCTGGGTGTGCCTCTTTGTAATCACATTCCTTTCTTCTCTCTCTAGGAGAAACCCCGATCTATCCTGAGTATTGTGGACCATTTTCTTACTTTTCTCTGTAGTGTTGCCACATTTGCCTATGTGTCTAAATTAGACACAGCATACTTGAGATTTGTCTGTTCTGTCCCTTTTATAAATTGAATTACACTTTTTTTGCATTCTTCGGTTGCTTATTTTGTTCAACATTATTTATTCATGTAGGTTCATTCCTGTGAATACATGTAGCTGAAGGGCATTCACGTCATTCCTATTCTGTGCTGGTTAAGGATCTCTTATTATAAACTTTTTGCCTACTGAATTTCAGAATTCAGAACTTTTGGATTTGGAATTATTTGTGTGTTATCTCAGAGTCTCTCAGCAGGTCCTAGGGTAACAATGTGTAACCAAACTGCACAAAACACAAATATACATACAACCTAGGAAACTTTTAGAAACCAGTCGCCTGTGAATCACCAAGTAGATGGATGTTGAGAAGTAGAACATTGCCAGCATGTGGAAGTGCCTTCTGCTAATCATTGCTTTTCTTTCCTTGAAGAATCACTGTACTCTTTCTAGCATTTTATATTAGTCTTGCCTGTTTTTGAACGTTGTGTAACCATACAGTATATAATCCTATCTTTATCTGGCTTCTTTTGTTCAGTATTCTATATTGGTGAGAATATGGAGATTACTGCACAGAGCAGTAGTTTGTTCATGTTGATTGCCAAGAGCTGCTCCGTTGCATCGTGGTGCCACATCTTACACAGTCTGTTGTTGAAGGAATGGTCATCTTTTTTGTGTATTAAGCATAATGTTGTGGTGTCACTCTAGTACATGTTTCTTGTTAAGCACATTTATTTCTTTCTATTGCATATGTACATAGGTGTGTAACTGCTGAATTCTAGAATGTCCATATCTTCAGTTTTGGCCTAAAATGGCAAATTTCCAAAGGGAATGTACCAAATGATACTTCTACCTGCAATGTGTTAGGATTCTAGTTGCACCACACCTTTCATAACACTTGGTGTCCACTTTTTTCATTGTAGACATTCTGGTGTGTGTGTGTGTGTGTGTGTGTGCATGTGTGTATGTTGGGATGTTTCTTATTGGTTTGATTTTATATTTCAGTGATTAATAATGAGACCAAGTATTTCTCAGTGTTCATTGCTTGTTTTTTCACTCTTTTCAGTGCTATTTGCTAAATAAGTGTTTCTAATTTGAATATATTGAATTCATCAATATTTTCCTTTTTTCTTAGTGCTTTGTATATAGCTTAAGAAGCCCTTTCTTCCCTGACTTTAAAAAGATATTTTCCATTAATCTCTTATAAACAGTTTATAATTTTGCCTTTAATAATTCTTTATTTTTTTCTCTTTGTAGAATTAATTGATTGGCTTGTACTTTTTCTTAATTGTTTCAGATTAATTGAGGGGACAATGAATTATGTTACATTGCTTGCATTTGTTACTAAAGTCCTTCTTATAACTGTGTCCTGTCTCTAAGAGGTGTGCCTTATGTCCTAACATTGTTCACTCTAAGTTGGAGCAAATCCATTTCCCTCCCTCCTCCTCTCTGCTCACTCCTTTGTTCCCCTGACCCTCATATTGGACTAATTTGAGTTTTCCTCTTATGTAGGTGTGCTTGATACCATCTATTGGCTTTGTATTAGAATTAAGTATATTATATTCTTGTAATATTTTACTACAAAGATTGCGTTCTAATTCTATCCAGGTTAATACAAAAGATTTAAAGTCTCTATCTCTTTAATGGCTGAACAGTATTCCATGATATATGTTGCTATAATTGTTTGTGCTAGAGTTGCAGAGATAAGACTAGCAGTCAGAATGTATTGAAGAATAGGGTGGCTATAGCTCGCTCAGGCAAGTAGCAACCTCAGTTTATTCCTTCCAAGTTTATATACTTTTACAATTCTTAATTTTGCACATACACACACTAATCATAAACCACCTGGCATCAGATAGTTTTCTAAGATAATAATACAAAGGTACCATAAATGCCCACCAATCCAGGAATGGATTAACAAGCTGTGGTATGTGTATACCTGTAGCTGCAAAATAATTTTGATGCCATTAACTTATGCTTGAAAAAACTTTATCCAGTCTATATGAAGGGACGTTCCTTTGAGGACCCTCTCAAATGACTAGAAGGCTAGTCCTGTGCAACAAAGGCTCTGAAGGCAGAGCCTGATTAAGGTCTGGAATTTCCTGGTAAGGGCCTGGGGAGTGAAAAGTCAAGATAAGTTAATGCTCAGCTAAGTTAAAGGTTATATCTGTTTTTTACAAGATGAATAATTTGTTTTTTGCACCTGAGTAGGTTAAAAGTTTTGTGGTATTTTTGAGTACATGTGATATTTGTTTTTCCATTCTTTAGGTACTTTACTTAGGATAATGAAGTATCCAGTTCCATCAAAATTGTTGCAAAGCACATTAGTTCATCCTTTTTTATGGCCGAGTAGTATTCCAAGGTATACATATGTCACATTTTGTTAATTTACTCATGAATTGATGGGCACTTGGATTGTTTCTATGTCTTTGCAATTATAAATTGTGCTGCAATAAATATTTGAGTGCAGATGTCTTTTTGACAAAATGTTTAATATCCAGTAGTGAGATTGCTGTATTGAACGACAGGTCTACTTTTAGTTCTTTGGGAAATCTCCATACTGTTTTCTATAGGAATTGTACATTGTATAAGAGTTCCTTTCTCTCTGTATCCATACCAGCTATTGTTCTGGGACTTTTAAATAAAAGCCGTTCTAACTGGTATCTCATTGTGGTTTCAATTTGTATTTTCCTGATGAGTAGTGACATTCAGAAGTTTTTCACATGTTTATTAGCTATGGGTCTATTTTCTTTTGAAAAGCATTTGTTCATGTCCTTTGCCCACCTTTTAATCCTTTTATTTTCTTCTTGTTGATTTGCTTGAGTTCAAATGTATAAATTATGAATATTTCCCTCCCTGAAGGTTGTCTATTGGCTCTATTGATTATTTCCTTAGTTGTGCAGAAGCTTTTAATTTCATCAGATCTCATTTATTTATATTTGTTATAGTTGCAATTGAAATTTGGGTCTTGGTCATAAAATTCTTTGCCTAGACCAATGTCTAGAAGTTTTTTTCCTATGTTTACTTCTGGCATTCTTATGGTTCTATGTCTTACATTTACATCTTTTGTTTTTGTGAGTGGTGAAAGATATGGATTCTGTTTTATTCTTCTGCAAGTGGCTATCCAATTTTCCTAGCACTATTTTTTGAGTAGGGCTTCTTTTCCCTATTATATACTCTTTTTTTTTTTTTTTGCAGTTTTTGGCTGGGCCGGGTTTGAACCCACCTCCTCTGGTATATGGGGCTGGTGCCCTACTCCTTTAGTCACAGGTGTCACCCCAGTATATACTCTTGTCTGCTTTTACAAGGATCAGTTGGCTGAATGTGGGTGGTTTTATATCTGGGTTATCTGTACTGTTCAACTGGTCTGTATCTCTATTTTTGTGCTAATATTATGCTGCTTTGGTTCCTAGAGTCTTGTAGTATAGTAGTATAGTTTGAAGTTTTGTAAGGTGCTGACTCCCAATTTTCTCTTTGTTCTTAAGATTGCTTTGGCCATTGGACTCTTTTCTGGTTCCAGATGAAGCATGTAATTATTTTATGTGGTCTGTGAAATATGATGTTAGTATTTGAATGGTGATTGCATTGAATTTGCAAATGACTTGGGGTGGTATGGACATTTTAACAATGTTGATTCTAGTGATCCATGGGGATATGTTTTTCCAGTTATTTATATCATCTGAAATTTCTTTCCTCAGTGTTTCATAGTTCTTTTTGTAGGGATCTTTCACCTCTGTGGTTGAGTATATTTCTAGGTAGTTGATTTTGTTTATAGGTATTGTGAATGGTATTGAGTTTTTAATGTGACTCAGCTTGACTATTATTGGTGTACAGGAATGCTACTGATTTGTGCACATTGATTTTGTAACCTGATACTTTGTTAAATTTATTTATCAATGCTAGAATCTCTTGGTGGAGTCTTCAGGGTTTTCTAGATATACAAATCATCAGCAAGTAGTGATAGCTTGCATTCTCTTTTCCTATGTGGATATCTTTTATTTCTTTCTCTGGCCTGATTGGGTCTGGCTAGGTTTTACAGCACTATGTTGAATAGGAGTGACAGTGTGAGAATGTCTTATTATAGTTCTAAAGGGAGTGCTTTCAACTTTTCCCCATTCAGTATGACATTGGCTATGAATTTGCCATATATGTTTTTTCTAACTTTGGGGTATGTTCTTTCTATGCCTAGTTTATTGAAATTTTTTATCATGAAAGGATGTGAATTTTGTCATATGATTTTTTGCATCTATTGAGATGATCATATGTTCTTTGTTTTTACTTTTGTTTATGTGGTGAATCACATTTATTGATTTAGTTATGTTGGGCCATCCTTGCTTGCACTCCTAGGACAAAGATGGTCATTATATAGGGTGTCCCAAAAGTTGCTGCTACAGTCACCATATATTGGAAAAATGGGAAATTGTAGCTAAACTACCTTTATTTACAAAATATTCATTAAACAATTTTATAAATTTTTTACATGTAAAGAATATTTTGTGAAATAGTACTTAAAACAGGCACCCTAAACAATATGGACATTGTAGACATTTTTGGAACATTCCACTTGACAGCTACAGAATACACATTCTTCTCAATAGCACATGAAACATTCTCCAGGATAGAGCATATATTAGGGTAAAACAAATCTTAATAATTTATTTTTATTTTTTTTACAAATCTTAATAAATTAAGGAAAATTGAAATCATGTCAAATATCTTTATGACCACAATGCAAAAATTGAAATCACATCAAGTATCTTTCTGACCATAAAACTAGAAATTAGTAACTGGAAGAACTTTGGTAAGTGTTCACATATATGGAAATTAAGCAACATGCTCACAAACATCCAATGGTTGTATAAAGAAGTTAAAAAGAAAATTAAAAAATTCCTAGGGACAAATGAAAATGGAAACACAATGTACTAAACCTTATGGGATTTAGCAAAAGCATTAATATGAGGAAACTTTACAGCAATAAGTGCTACAGGTAGACCTCCAATAAATAACTTAATATTACATCTTGAAGAACTAGAAAAGAACAACTCCAACTCCAAATTAGTAAACAAGAAAGAAATGAACATGACCAGAGCAGAAACAAACAGAGACTGAAAGAAAACATAGAAAGATCAATGAAACAAAGCAGTATTTTTTTATAAAAAATAAAATCATCAAACCTTTACCTAGACTAAGGAACTGATACCACAGAAAGAAAAAAGATTGTAATGGGCCACTGCTAACAACAACATTTCAAAAATAGTGGTGGTGGGTGGCATCTGTGGCTGAGTGCGTAGAGCGCCATCCCCGTATACTGAGGGTGGCAGGTTCAAACCTCGCTCTGGCCAAACTGCAACAAAAAAATAATAATCAGGCGTTGTGGTGGGCACCTATAGTCCCAGCTACTTGGGAGGCTGAGGCAAGAGAATCACCTAGGCCCAGGTGTTGGAGGTTGCTGTGAGCAGTGTGATGACACAGCACTCTACTGAGGGCAATAGAGTGAGACCATCTCTACAAATAATAATAATAATAATAATAATAATAATAATAATGTTGGCAAGGATGGTTTAACTTATGCAAATCAATAAACATGATGCATCACATTAACAGAATCAAGGACAAAAAACATATGATCATGTTAATCAATGCTGAAAAATCATTTGATAAAATTTAGCATCCTTTCAAGATAAAAACCCTCAATAAACTAGGTATAGAATCTCAACATGGTAAAGGCCATATGTGACAAACTCATAACTAACATTATACTTATTGGGGGAAAGTTGAGAGCTTTTCTTCTTTTCTTTTCTCTTTTTTTTATTAAGTCAAATACACATAGATCATGAATACATTCATGCATATGTGGGGTACTGATGTGCTGATTTTTTTTTATACAATGTGACGTGGTTACATTAAACCAATCAACATAGCTTTCCCCTCATTTACTTGATTAATGTGCCAAAACATCTATGAAGTGCCAAAACACTTCACAGATTTGACTTGTACCATTGTCATATCCTCCATTGGTATGGTCTCACATTTTACCCTCCCCTCTGTCAAACCTTCTTCCTCCCCTCCCTTCCCACTCCATTTTTCTCCTTCATCCTGGGCTATAGTTGTGTTCTATTTTTCATAAGAAAGTGTGAGTAAATATAAGTTGGTTTCATAGAAGTACTGAGTACATTGGGTACTTTTTCCTCTATTCTTGAGACATTTTACTCAGGAGAATATGTTCCAGATCCCTCCATGATAACATAAAAGAGGTAAAGGCTTCAACTTTTTTAAGGCTGCATAGTATTCCATGGCGCGCGTGCGCGCGCGCGCGCGCGTGTGTGTGTGTGTGTGTGTATCTGTATGTATATATATCACAATTGAGAGCTTTTCCTATGAGATCTGGAACAAGACAAGGATGGCTACTTTCAGTACTTTCATTCATCATACTGGAAGTTCTACCAATTTTTTGATTCATTGATCTTTTGAATAATTCTTTTGTTTTTGGTTTTATTTAATTCAGCTTTAATTTTGGTTTTTCCTTTTCTTTTGCTGGGTTTGGGTTGGAGTGTTCTTCCTTTTCCAACTGCTTGAGATGTCCCATTAAGTTGTTGACTTCCTCTCTTACCATTCTGTTAAGGAAGGCTTACAGAGTTATAAATTTCCCTCGTAGGACTGCCTTTGCAGTGTCACAGAGATTCTGATAATTTGTATCTTCATTATCATTCTGTTCCAAAAAATTTGTAATTTCCTTCTTAATCTCATCTTTGACCCAGCTATCTTTCAGCATACGGTTATTTAGTTTCCATGTCTTTGTATGAGTATGCAGATTCCTGTTATTGGTGAGTTTAACTTTTATTCTGTGATGATCTGAGAAAATATAAGGAATAATTTCTATTCTTTTAAATTAGCTTTGTGACCTAAGATGTGATCCATTTTGGAGGATGTTCCATGGGCTGATGAGAAGAATGTGTATTCACTTTTTTTAGGATGAAATGTTCTGTAGATGTCTATTAAATTCAATTGTATGGTGAATCTTGGAGGATCTATCCAACACTGCCAAAGGGGTGTTAAAATCTCCAACTATTATGGTGCTGGTAGATAATAAATTGTTCATATCGGTTAGGGTCTTGCTTATAAATTGAGGAGCATTTTGGTTGGGCACATAAATGTTAATAATTGCTATCTCATCATGTTGAGTGTTTCACTTCACAAATATGCAGTGACCATCCTTGTCTTTCCTCAATTTGTTGGTGTAAAGCCTAATGTATCTGCAAATAAAATTGCAACCCCTGCTTTCTGTTTTCTGTTTTCCTGGATTATAGTTGTGCATCCCTTTGCCCTGAGTCTATATTTATCCCTTAAGATAAGGAGAGATTCTTGTATGCAGCAGATATCTGGCCTGAGTTTTTGTATCAGTAAGCCAACTTGTGCCTCTTTAGCAGACAATTTAAGCCATTCACATTAATTGAGAGTATTGATAAGCCTGGTAGTATTTTAGGTGTCAAGTTATTCAAAAGACCAATGGATGTTTTTAATCCTTTTGCCAGTGTGTAAGTTGGGTTTTGATCAATAATTTCTGAGTAAGTTTACTTTGCTGGTATAGCTTTGTGGTGGTCATTATGAAGGATGGGTCTGAGAATATCTTGAAGAGCTGATTTAGTTATGCAAATTTCTTCAATGTGTTAATGTCATTAAAAGCATTTGACTTCTCCATCATAAATGAAACTCAGTTTAGCTGGATATAGGATCCTGGGCTGAAAGTTGTTTTGTTTTAGGAGATTGAAGATTGATGACCATCCTCTTCTGGCTTGAGAAGTTTCAGCAGAAAGATCTGTAGTCATTCTAATACTCTTCCCCTTGTAGGTTATGATTTTCTTACATCTGGCTGCTTACAGGATTTTCTCTTTCATATTAACTTTGGTGAAGTTAATTACATTGTTTCTAGGGGATTCTTTATTTGGATTGAGTCATGCTGGGGTTCTGAAACTGTCTGCTATTTGAATTTCAGTATCTCTTGCTGTGTTTGGAAACCTTTCCTCTAAAATCTCCGGAGTAGAGCATCTGTGCCTTTCAGATCATTCTCATCACCTTCAGGAAAGTTCAATAAGGTGAATGTTTGCTTTTTTGGAGTGGTCCCACAACTCTCTCAGGGAATGATCTATCTTTGCTCTCTATTTCTCCTCATCTTTGAGTGTTTGGGAGCTTTCAAAAGCTTTGTCTTCAATGTCTGAGATCCTTTCTTTCACCTGCTCCATCCTATTACTGAGGGATTCTACTATATTTCTCAGGTCTTTGAGAGATGCAAATTCTTGCCTCAATTTGTCAAAATCTTTGTTGACTTTATCTTTGAATTCATTGAATTCTTGAGCCAACTTTTGAATTGCTCCTTGAACTTCTAATTACAATTTTACCTCAATTCTGTTAATCTTATTTGCTATACAAATTCTGAACTCAATTTCTGACATCTCAGTCATTTGTTTATGAATATGATCTTTTGTTGCATCACCTTTGTTGTTCCTTGGGGGAGTTGATCTACTCTGGTTATTTATGTTGCCTAAGTTTTTTTTGCAGATTCTACCCCATGGTTATTTTTCACCATTTGTTTAGAGAGACTGGTAAGGTGGAATTAAATTGAAGGCTCCTGGAGATGTAATTAATCAGCCCTTTACCAGAGTGCTGGGACTGGTGACTATGGCTTTTCCCCCATGGCTTTACCAAGATCCTATTTAGTACTAAAGCCTGAGACTCTGGGGACCTGCTTGGTATGATGGGGCTAGGTGGGTCTGTCTTGTATTTAGCTAGACTCTGAGCAATCCTAGCGGATCAGTGACTTTGGGTTGAAATCTCAGCTGTGGAGGAATACAAGCAATTAAGACATCCTGCCCTCCACTGGCAATAACTCGGAGAGGAGAATCAGATCCTCCCTCTACAACACAACCAGGGTATAACCTTGGAGAGTCCCTGGGTGGTCATCCCAGATCAAGAGTTCCAAACCAATTGTCCCAGTCAGCACAAACACTGATGAAGTGGGAGAGTTCAAAAGGTCTCCAGCAACTGGACAGCAGGGGTCCATTAGCAGCTCAAGTGTGACTCATTCCAGTGGTCTGTGCAGTCAGAAAGGCCTGCCCAGCAAAAGAATTATTCCAGGGGGTCTGGTGCCTCTTTTCCCACTTTGCAACACCGTCACTGCTAGTCACTGGTTACACTGCAGACCTGCAGCCCAGCTCTCTCTAATACTCAAGTACACCAGGGATTTGCACCTAAGTCAAAGAGGAGATAATGCCTCCCCTACAGGGCTGTCTCACTGTGTGACCTGCAGGCTGGACTAGTTCAGGCCTGATTTCCTCCAGTGATCATTGGAAACTGGGAAGTATTCCACCTGCATCTGTACCCAGCCAGGGGTTACTGTGGAGGAGTGTGTTTCTCTGCCTCAGAGACCACACCTCTGCCTTGCCCACACTTCACCTCTGGCACCCCTATAGGTCAGGTCAGTTTCTCTCCATGTTCCATAGAATTAGGGAGGTGTATCTTCCAAATCTGACCTAGGGGGAAGCGACCATGGAGCTGCCACCCCTGTCAGGGGTGGCGCTGGCACTGTTGGGGGTGATGCCCCCAGTTTGTGGTACTGCTATGTGGCATGTTGCAGGACCAGGTAGGGAGCTGGAGTGCACTGCTACTAGCAGTGTGTCCCAGGAGCCAGGTGGGGAGCAGGAGGGTGAAGCTGCCGGCTGAGGGCTGCAGAAGCTGGGGAGGTGATGGGTGGTGGTCCGTGGGTAGCAGAAGTGGGGAGGGATGCTGGTGAGGTAGTCCCCAGTGGTTGGTGATGTAGGTCCTGCACTATGTTCTTTCCAACATGGGGCAGATCTCTCTCCCCTTGTGACTCCCCACCTCTATTAAAGTTATAGTTTTAGGGCAACTGGCCCCACAGCCCATGAGATGTCCTACCCTAGCAAAAATCTGCCAGACTCTCTGGATTCTGCAGGGGGTAGTCTTCCAGACTGCCAGGAGAAGGAGGAGGAGTAGACTGGGAGTTCAGGAAGGTAGGGAGAATATTAGATCAATTTTTGGCCCAGGCAAGAGACTGCTTGGGCTTGTAGCGGTATCAAGGGAGGGAGTGGAGGGAATCCTGGCCCTTGGCTGTTCTCTCCCCTTTGTAACAAAAGGTGCTCTCTCTCATGGTGGAGGGGAGGAGGGAAGAGGGGAAGGATTCCTGTCCTCTTTGGGATGGGTTTTATATCTGAAATTTGTTTCCTTGGAGTCCCAGCTTTCCTCAACAAGGGTGATGAGAAACTATCAATCCTCTCTCTCAGCTCCTGATCTTCTGCTTTATTGGGTTGGTTCTGGCCATTATTTCATCCTCTGGATGGGAGCCTCTGTTGAAAGCTGGCTTCAGTTGGCTATCTTGCCCCTTCTCCCCTTTGTTGGTCTTTTCAACTGTATGGTTTATTTTGTTATGTTTTACTCTTATGCTTGATTTTCTTTCCTTTATCCTGCTTTGGTAGATTTAGCTGTACTTTTTACAGTTTTTGAAGATTGATGCTTACCTCACTGCTTTGCAATCTTTTCCTTTTCTTTTCTAACACTTGCATGTAATGTTATGTATTTCTTGTAAATAATGTTTCATATCAGTTCTTATTCAGATGAGAATGTTTTCTAATAGACATTGTGGTTTCTCTTTTTATGCCTAGATTCTTCCTAGCTGAGTTCCCAATTCCCAATTATGTGGGCATTTTTAGTTACATTTTTGTTATGATTTTTAGCTTAATTGCATGTGGTCTGTGTGATGTGTGATTTCAACCCTTTGACATTTATTGTGGAGTGTTACTCATGGCTCAGTAAATGAGCAATATTTGCAAAGGGTACATTCTTGCAGAGGGTGTATTGTCTTCATGTGTTAAGTACAATGTTCTATATATATATCCATTAGACTAAATAATTAATTGTGCTTTTCAAGTTTTCCATATCTTTAGTGAATTTAATAAATCTATTTGTTCTCTCACTTACCACAGTGTATTAAAATTGCTGGTTAGAATGGATTTGTCTAGTTCTACTTGTATTAATTTTTCTTTCTGTATATTTGTGTCTTTTTCATTACTGAAAAAATCTATAACTGCTTTATTTTCCTGGGGAGTGAAAGCTTTTGTTCTTATAACATGAGCCTTTATGTTTGTAACAGTGTGTTTTGTTCATTTTTTATTTATTTATTTATTTATTTATTTATTTTTTGAGACAGAGCCTCAAGCTCTCCTCCTGGGTAGAGTGCTGTGACATCACAGCTCACAGCAACCTCCAACTCTTGGGCTCAAGCAAGTGTCTTGCCTCTGCCTCCCAAGTAGCTGGGACTACAGGCACCCGCCACAATGCCCGGCTATTTTTTGGTTGCAGCCGTCATTGTTGTTTGGCGAGTCCAGGCTGGGGATTTGAACCCGCCACGTTAGGTGTACGTGGCTGGCGCCTTAGCCAGTTGAGCTATAGGCGCCGAGCCCTTTGTTCATTTTTTAAATTGAGATAGTTTCACTTTGTCACCCCTGATAGAGTGCTATGACATCATAGCTCACAGCAAGGCTCCAGTTACTCCCTTGCCTCTGCCTCCCACATAGCTGGAACTACAAGTGGCTGGCACAGTGTCTGGTTAGTTTTAGAGATGGGGATCTTGCTCTGGCTCAGGCTGCTTTCAAACTCATGAACTCAGGCAATCCACCCACCTTGGTGTCCCAGACTGCTAGGATTACAGGCATGCAACACTGCACCCATTTTATTATTTTATTTTTTGAGAGAGTCCCTGTTTAGAGACAGTCAGCATTTATAATTATTAATAGTTGTACAGTATAAAATGGAGAGAAAGAACTTACATAAAGTGAGAGAGAGATGCTCAGAGAGAACTACTTCAACCAGATGATTTCATTTAAACTAATACTTGGTTACATTAAAAATAGTATATTCTACAAGAAAGTGAAAAAAATATGTTGACTATTTGCATGAATTCTGCATAGAGAAGGATTCTTCAAGAAAATAAGCTACAAAGAAGCAGACCTCTTGATTTGACAGTATATAAAATAAAATCTTCCTGACATAAAAATTATAATGAAATAAAGAATTAACTGAGAATATTACCAAGACAAAGAATACAAAAATGTAGTACCTTTAGTACAGAGAGACCTGTACAATTCAATAAAAAGTCCTCAGTAGATAGTGAGCAGGTGGCACAAAGAAACAATAAAGGGACTAAATAAATTAGTTAACAGACACATGAAAATGGTCTCCTCACCAATAATCAAAGAGATGAAAATGAAAGCAAGGAGATATCATTTTGGCTGTCATTTCACTTATAATACCGGTGAAAAAGTGAACATCAAAATTTTATAGGGTGCAGACAAAAGAACACTCTCATGTGGGCATTTTGGCAACGTGGTTAAAGAGCTCTATAAAAATTCTACTTAGGCATGCTGCTTCTAGAAATATTAAAGGCAACTGACTGTGAACATGAAACTGAGAATTCTTTCCAAAGGCTTATTCTGTGTCATTATTTGGAAGTAAAAGCTTAGAAACCTCCAAATTGTACAACTGTAGTGAAATGTTATGTAAGTCACAGATCTTTTTTCTGATATAATGTTAGAAAGAGAAATGTTCAGAAAGATCAAATTAGAACATGGAGACAGCTCCTGTTATAAGATTAAATGAAAAAGTATATAAAGTTATACCTGTGGTACTTTCTCAACAAAGGAAAAGACAAAAGCAATAAGGAAAAATAGGAGAGAAGTGATGTAAAATTTTAAAATATTATCAGTGTTTATCTTTAAATGGAGGGATGATGAGTGTTTTGTTTTCTTCTTTGTCTTACTAGCTTATGTTTTACAAGTTGAATACAGTGAACATATACTGCAAAACAAGCAGGTAAACAAAGAAACCAGCACTTAAAAACTAAAAAACCAATAATGAATAATTATTCCAATAATGAATAATCATTCACTGTCAGAATCTTTAGACCCACTTCCAGTTGGTTGATTTGGGAGCAGTCCCCTAATCTATCTGTGACCAGTTTCCCCTTCTAGAGTTATTCTTGCTCTCTTAGTCCCCACAAAACCTGTGTCTTGTTGGTTCAGCTTC
>CAUYTI010094588.1:0-123097 GCA_963575145.1 Galago senegalensis
GGGGGCAGCTCTAGTAAGCAGTTCTGGGGCCCGATTTGTACCTGTATTTTATGTTCTTAAATGATCTTCCTAGGATTTATAGCTTGCCGAACTTCTTTCTGGGCTCAGCTCCCCATCTTTGGCTTCATATATTCTGATTCCAAGCATTTTTTTTTCCTTTGCTCAGGAGCCTCTGACCAGGGTTGCTACCAGTCGGCCATCTTCCCAGAATCCCATCTCAACTATTCTTACAAAAACAAAGTTCAGTAACCATTTTGAGCAACTGTGGCAACTGATATCAAGAACCATGAAAGATCTTCATAATCTTTAACCTAGTGAACCCATTTGGGGGAATCTCTCCAAAGAAAACAATAAAAATTATGAACAAAGCATTGCACAAAAGTCTTTAGATCCACTTTATGTGATTAAAAAATAAAGTAAAAAACAGATTTTAAGTAGGAACAATATTCAAGGTATGAAGAAACACCGTGGAGACACAGAAGAAAGGGAAATCTGCGTGTACAAAGTGTGCGTACAGACATTTGAGTGGCTAAGCATATGCTGTACATGGTGACATAACAAAAGAGAAGTTTGAAAGACCAGTGGCAATAAGATTTTCATGGACACTCAAGAGGAATCACTAGTGTCTTAAGTAAGGGATAGTAGCATTTAATTTTTATGACATAAAAATCATTCCAGTTGCCAAGTCGTAGAAAGATTACAGGAAAAGAAGAGAGAAAAGGTGTAGAGAACTTTTAGAAAGCTACTATAATTACCTAGGTTGTGGTCTCTCAACTTTGGTACTATTAACTTTTTGGCCTGGATAATTCTTTATTGTCAATGGTGCGTGGTTGTTTTTATTTACTTATTTATTTATTTTGCATCACCGTCTGTTTAACTGCATTCCTGGCTTCTGCTAACTAGATACCAGTAGTACTTATCTCTTATGGTGACACCAAAAATGTCTACAGATGTGAGAAATGTCTTCTGAGGAACAAAATTGCACTCAGTTGAGAATCACTCATCCTGGTGATGGGTAATAAAGTATAATTGAAAGTGATGGTTGTTATAATGAAAGAATAGGTCAGATACTGCAGACACTGAAAGAAGGTTAATTCCCATTTAATTCTCATTTGCCATTTGTCATTGGGCAACCCAACAACAGAAGACCTGTGTACTCAGGTCTTCTCCCAGAAGAAAGACAGACTCCTTTTCCAATGATCTTCTTTCCCCTAAAACCATATGGATAGCCAGATTCTGGATATTTCCATCTTTACACTGGATTTGGTAATGAAGAAGCCACACTACTTTGATAGTGGAACTACAGTCCCTTCTGGGGAAATAAACTTCCTCTGCTTTCAGTCCACAGGCTCAACAGTTCACTCAGTCTAGTAATATAGAACAACTCACACAAGGCTCTGAGCCAAGCAGATGCAATGGGTGCCCTTGTGACCCCTCAAGGAGACAGCCATGTGAGGAAGGGAGAGAAGAAGAGCTAAGCCAACCAAAGAGGGGGACCAGAGCCCCGATGGCAGTGTCCATGCTGGAGCTGCCATGCCTGGAACTCACTCATGGACTCTAATGAGTCAAGAAATTTGCATTTTTGCTTAATCCAATTTGGTTGGATTATTGGAAAAACTAAGGGTGAGTCATATTGTTCAAGGAGACTAGCAGTCATCTATAAATATCCCAGAAATAGACTTACAGAATACAGAGTGAGCATTAGATGTAGAATCAAATCTCAGGGCTGACGCTAAGCACAGTCACACTTCCATGTATTCATTAATCCATCAGAGATTTATTCAGTGCTCATCGTGTATCAAGGAAAGAACTAGACTCTGGGGCCATAATGATGCAATGAAGATGGTCGTACCTGCAAAGAACGTATACTCTAGAGCTCAACTAATAAGTGTCAACTCTGACTGCACACTACAATCACTTCAGGAAGTTTCAAAAATTCCCATGCCTGGGTTTCATACTGGACCAGTTAAATAAGAGTTTCTTAGAGGTGAGACAGACATTGGTATTTATTGAGGTAATGATTCTAATGAATGGCTAGGGTTTTCTTCTTATCCTACAGAAAAACAAGCCAGGCACAGGGCTGTTAAATAAGGTGCTTATGACGCTAGCCCTGGTGAGAGACAGCACTAAGATGTGAACCCAAGACAGGGTCCAGAGTACGTGCTCCTCCTAATAACGCAGCTGCACAGTAACAGACGCCATGGATATTTAGTCTGCTATAATTCTCTATAGACTAAGTTTGCTTCCCAAATTTCCAGCTTTACCTTTTCCCTTCCTTGTTCTCATCCTCACTAATCTTAACCCCACACAGAAGCTTTCCCCAAGTATAAGGCTAACAAATTCTCTTCTCTGTCCTATTTAAGATATTCTCTCCAGAAATCATCTGCTACCCCTTAGGTACAACTCAGAGTGAGCCTAAGTCATGATGTTTCCTTTATGCAATCAGAGTTACACTTGCACTTTGGGGGTAGTGCGATATTGTAGTTGGGATTAGATGGAGGCCAAAATGTCAACTTTGTCACTACTTTAACTTGCTCTACAAGGCCAGGTAAATTACCTAACTGCCCTGAGCCCTGGATTCTTATTACTAAGGTGGGATTGACAACAGCTCCCTTGCTAGGTGGTTGGGAAGATTAAATTGAAATATACCTACAGCTCTTAACATAGTGCCTTGAACATTGTAGACATTGAATTAATGGCAACTATTGCTATTAAGATTTCTCTGGATTTATATCTATTTTCATGTGGCTAAGAGTGTAAAAAGTATCCAGTAATAATTAGACACCCAATATTTTCAACCACTTATTCTGTGCTTGATTCTGACATTATTGTTTTACAAGCATTTTCTCAATTATTCCTAAAAATAAATCTATAATATAGTAACTACCATTTTCCATATTTTATAGATAGGGAAACAAAACCAGAAAGCTGCTGCATAGCTGGTATAAGAAAGCAGGAAAGCCTTTTTAAAGCTTGCTTTACAAATAAAGAAACAGAAGTTCAGAGATATTCTACTTGCTTGTGTGCTCTCGTCTATCTGATTCAAAGCTTGTATGGTATTTTTTTAAACTTTTCTTCTTGAAATGATGGCTTAATTAAGAATTTTGATTAATTGGCATTATATGTACCCAACACAAAGGGCTTCCTTTTGAGTCCAGAAGTCTTAACTCACAAGGGTAGGAGCCTAACAAATTTCCATTTCTATGTACACCCTTTCATTAACTTCTAATCCCTATTCCCTTTGTTTCTTAGCCAAGCGTTGATACCTCTTCAGCAGCTCTATCCAGAAAGTCCACTTTCTTGGGAGAACTCACTCAATAGCCTCTTTTAAAAGTCAACTCCCATTTGCAAATATCAGCTACACTTGGCTTCTTTGAATTGGAAAGAATTTCTCTATTTCAGATCAGAAAACGCTCACCACATTAAAAGAGAAATTCCAGCAATATGTTCAAGTAGGGTATTTGGCCCAAGTCTATCACATTGAATTAGTGGCAAGATAGTTCCTATGACTTAATTAATTCTCCTATTATCAGCATGCACGCTCTCCCACTGAACCTCATTTACATATTCCTGTAGAGCATCATTATTTAAGTTTAAAGGCACTTAAACAAGTTACACATGGCTATTCATAGAAAAGCACTGAACAGACAGAGTAAGGGGGAAGGTGTGTTGTTTGGAAGCCTGCTCTATTTATGGCATAATCCTAACAAGCGCCTAAACACCTACTATGTGCAAGATATTAGACGATGCATTTCTCCATACCATACACAGGAAACCATAAGGTAAAATAATGCTATCCCCTAGAGTCCCTGATCTGCGTTATACACAGGCAGCTTCCACACTGGAACATCTGGATGCAAATTAAAGAATTCAATTACTCAGATCCAAGTGGGTATATCTGTTTCCTGGTAGCTGGGTAATTGACTTATAGCTGGCATCCTAGAGACACAGCCCCAGGCTATTTTGACAAAGACAGAATGAAGTGCTAGGCTTTTTATTTTAATGCTGTTAAGAAAAAGATATTTGTAGCCACACTTGCCATTATGCAGGTAACCACCAAAACTTCCAAACTATAATTGCTATTTGGTCGCATGGAGATGCAACACAAGCCCTCTGATTAATACAACAGCATAAAAGAATCTGTCAAGGTATTGTCACAATATTGCCTGCTATTTTCCCTGCGGTAAATTTTCTGAGGCATAGACCTGCCCATGTGTAAAATAGCTTGGCAAGGTGACAATCACCCAGGAAGAGGGGATAGGCAGGAATAGGCTAGAATTTAGACAATCATAAAACATTGTTTTGAAATTATTTTTAATCTAAAAATCCAATGTGAGAACTTTTTTATTCTATGAAGGTAGTCTCCGAAACAAGAATATAAATTTGCATAACAGCAATTTCATGTAACCAAAACATTGTGCCCCAATAACATTCTGAAATTTAAAAAAAGAAAACAAAGTTTCCTCAGACATTAAAATTATATAGATACATAACACTCCTTTTTCCCACTTAATTTTGTACTACAAAAAGTACTGGAGTACAGTCATTGCCCAAAGAATTATTTAATAAAAAGTAAAAATGAACTTAAGATTTAAATATATATACACACAGAGATATATATATAAATTCAAACATTTGAAAAGTAAAATGGTAGATCAGTTCTTTTTTCTTATAGACTTTCGTTAATTTTATGGGATGCTTATCCTCTCCAGATTTCCTGAAATTCAAAAAGGTGGCTTCTCCAAGCATTTGATGAGGAAAAAGGGCAACTGGATAGGAAAGGGAAGAGGGAATGAGGGAGGAGCAATGGAATAGACACACCTCTTCTTACATTCAAAAGGCACTTAGCCACATAGCACCATTCTCTTCTGGAAAGGTCCATGCTGCGGTGCTGGGGGTGGTGGGGCATGAGCGGGGCGCTGCACAAGTCTCCCAAGTGCCCCACTAGGCTACCTTCTCTTTGCCTGTTCCCTCTCACCACACCCCTGAGCCCAGTTCCCCAGCACCTGACTTTCCTCCAACTGAAGTTTCCCTCTCCATCTGCTACTCAGTACAGCACACACTAAAGTACTCTGAAAACATTCATTGCATTCTGATGACTCAAATCAATGGGCTACCTGGTGGATTGATTATAACAGGATACTAAAATGACACGGAGACAATTTTACATCAACTACATATTTTATCTGTAGGTCAACATTTTATATTACATCCTAGTCCCATGGCAATGGATGAAATGGTGACAGCAATTTTTTTGTTTGTTTGTTTCTAAGCCTATGTATTTTGATTCAGTTATATCTCCACACCACACTTAGGGAGCTACATTACATTGCCGCTTCTCTGCTTCAATTGTGCACAATCCTGCAATATTAGGTAGGTTTTACTATAATTCTGGAGCCTCCAATATATTTCCCCAGTGGTTTAGATTTTACATCCTCTTTTTCGGTTTTATTAATGGCATCAGAACGAGGAGCCTGCAGTGGTTTTTGCCTCTTAAACCACTTACATGTCTAACAGAAAGGAGCATTAACCCCTCCACTCTCACATCCTGTGCCTCTGGTGGTAGTAACAGCCTCTGAAGCTCTAGCAGGAAGCATGTGACTCAGGCTTGACCAATCAGAGCATCACATCTGCTCTTCCCACCATCATTAGTTTGGTATAGGCGTGTAACCCATTCAGAACCTGTGAAATGTAAGGTGATATTTCCTGGAACTGTTTAGATTAGAACATATTTTCTTCTTTTCTTCTGGACATGAACCTGGCAGGACATTGGCCTAGAACTCCCAGAAGACATTTTGTTGTCAAACCCAAGGGTCAGAACCAAGGGTACAAGGAGGAAAACAGAAATGGAGGTTGAGACTAGACGAAGAACCCACCTGAGCCGGAAGTCAGCTTCTTGCCTTGGTGGTTATACACAACACATGACAGTGTGGGCTTATGACAGTTTCATTAGGTTTTCTGTCACCTGCTGCTAGAAGTCTTAGAGGCCTATCTGTAAATACAAGTTTGCCTCCTACTAGCTCACTCACTTTTTAAAATTCAGTTGCCACATTTTCCCCATAAGGTGTCGTGAAGATGACGTAAGATGACGTATGAAACCTCTCTGCACAGTGTCTTCTCCAAACGTAGGATCCACCAAATTAAACCTCCCGTCTTCCCTTCCCCACTCTCTGTCTCTCCTTGGGTACATACCAGCCCAGTAAATGTAAGTGTGTGCACACGACTACATTGTGTAGTTGACAAAGCTAGGAACGTGAGCATGGACACCTCGTGATCAGTGTACCAGCCTCCCTGCTGAGGAGGAGAGGGACTCTGGAGGTGGCTCTCATGGAGATCAAAAGATCTGGATCATCTCTGTGATTTACACAATCTCTTTATCTTCTTCAAACCTTGTTTTCATCTGTTTCAAATGAGAGATGTAGTATAAGGCTATCTAAGGTCCCTTTCAGCTCTGAAATGCATTATGCCTCATTTCCTGAAATGCTTCTTGTCCTACTTAGTCAACTCCAAAACCCTTATGCATGTGTTCAGAGCAGGGCTTAGATTAGGGTGAGGCAAGTGGAGTGCCCAGGACAGAATGTCCCAGGAGACACTCACTCTCAGATGTCAACCCTGCAGCAGCACAATGCCAAGAGTACACGTCCCCTTATATTTTTGCTCAGTAGGGGGCAAGCTTGACCACCTTGATCTCAGGCCTGGTCGGTTTGGCTTAGGTCGCCTTAGGATATATGAACACTGACTGTTTTGTTCACCATGGTGGCTCCAACCAGCTAATACTGTTAAAAGACCTTGGATTTTGAATTAAATCCAAGAAACCAAATCCTTCCTGCATCCCAAGGCAGACTTTTCCTGACTTATGAATTACAGGACTTGTTTTAATCCTCCATGGATCAACTTCTGAATCATTGTTTTATCAAGAGTTCTGAGTTTCAGCCTTAAATTAACACAGCACAAGGAACCTTCCTCACCATCAGCCCTGGCTTTTCCAGCATATCATAGTCACCACCATCGCCTTGGCTTCTCAGAAAACTACATAGTGAGCTTCTTTATTAGTATTGGTTCTTATTGGGAAAATATATTGACTGCAATTGAGAACCAAAACACCTCTTTGGGGACATTTTCTCAAACCTTGTGAGGCCATTTGCTCTGGGAAGCCAGTCTCTCTCCCTTACACACACACAGAGAGCTCAGAATAAACTCTTTAAATTAAAAAAAAAATCCCTCTGGTCTTTGTTTCATTATTTGACAAAGCGCATATCATATAGCCTTGGGAGAAAGGAGAGTTGATTTACTCCATTCATGATGAGCTGTGTGTTTTACATTAATTTTATGTGTCCACTTGCCCAGGCTAAGGAATGCCTAGATAGCTGGTAAAACACTGTTTGTTTTAATGTTTTAATTTGTTTGTTTGAAACAGAGTCTCAGTTTATTGTCCCAGACTAGAGTGCCATCACATCAGCCTAGCTCACAGCAACTTCAAATTCCTAGATTCAAATGATACCCCTGCCTCAGCCTCCCAAGTAGCTGAGACTAAAGGTGCCTAGCCTCTTGCTCAACCTGGTTTCAAAGTCTTGAGCTCAAAGGAGTTGAGCTTCCACCTCAGCTTCCCAGAGTGCTAGAACTACAGATCTCAGCCACTATGTCTGACCTTTGTTTTAATGTTTAAATGTAAATTATTGAGAAACTAAGTGAACAGAAAGAGAATACCCAACACTGATAAAAGAATAAAAATATAGTAGAACCTCCATAGTTGACCACCTTCCTACATTGACCACCTCCTTAAGTTGAACTAATTTCCATAGACTGGACATATCAGTACAATAGGCTTAGTACTTTATGTAGAGCACCTCTGTATGTTGACTAGTGTGTTACAGTCCCTTGAGTGCTCAACTTACAGAGGTTCTACTGTCAGAAGAAACAACAAGGAGAGGCAGGAGTTGGGTAGAAAGGGATTCATTTCCCACTCCATCTTTGATGGAGATATTCATATGCACACACATAATAAATGTATTTTGCACATTTGCAAAATACTGGGCACTTTATACATGACATCGCATTTAATGCTTACAACAAATTACAAAACATAGGTGGGGTCATGTTATAGCTGAGTAAGTGAAGACTGACTGGGCCAAAGTCACTTTTTCAAGGTGATGTGACTCAAATGTGGTGGGAGGATGTCAGTTGAAAATGGGATCTTTCTGACTGTACAGACAGATAACTGCCTTCCTAATTTTGCAGAATCAATATAACTTTGATTGACTGTCTTTCTGCTCCCCAAAGTTTTAGTGTTTCTGGTCATAAGCTAAGTTGTATGAGAAAGAAGTTTTAATTCCCTGGCCACCAAGGGGACTAGTTGTAATAGCTGGCTCCTATGGACAGAGTAACAGAAGAGCTCTTTTTGAGGAATTAGAGGCTCTGATTTCATGTGTGCTTTTCCAGCGAAGTTTCACTGCTGTGGCTGCGGCCATCTTTGTAGCACATATGAGAGTGCCCATAGCAATAGCTGTAATTTCCAAAAGACACATTGAGACTATCTCCACCCAACCCCCAACACCTACCGATGGAACAATAACAAAGGTCTTGCTGATAGCTCTGAATTTTAATGTCTCTAAAAGAAAGCCTCTTTTATAGGTAATGCCCTTTAAGAAAAGCAGTTTTGTGAGTGGACTCTAGTGCAATTTGCATAATTTCTTTACTAATCCAGAACTCAAAACTCGCCCTGTTTCTCTGGAAATTGAAAACTAAGAATAGCTTTCTCAAGGAATAGCGCCAATGATGCTGCAGCTGCTATTTTATGGCTCTCTGAAAAGGCATCTGTTTGTGAGAAACACAATTAATGTCATTCAGTTCCGTCCAAACACCCAATAGTGGGTGAAGAATCACTAGAAAAGAAAGGGAACGGCTCTTGGAAGGGGTAATTGTAGGGAGCTTACATTTAGAGCCAGTGACTGGACCGGTATTGGCTCCTTCACCGAGACAGAAGGAGGACTCTGGCATCTGCCCAGGGCAGACATCCATTCTTCCCAGCCTTCATGAGAGGGATACACGCAGAGTAAAACTAATTACCTGAAGGCATATGAACCATTCTGAAGAGACTTTTACCTAAGACTTGAATGGTGGGCTTATCTTCATTTCAGATTGTGCATCTGATGTATTCACATGCTACTGAGGGCTTGGTATATAATGTAATAAAGGAAATCCCTATAACATACATTCTGCAATTGCTGTGATCAGTTAGATATTATCATTGGCCTTTTATAGTCTAAAAATCTCTGCAGTAAGTTCTCATTACTCCTTTTAAGCTATTTGCTACACTGATTAAGCATTTTGTATTTATTTATTTTACTATTTCCCATTAATTCCACCCGAGTTTCAGAGTCTCTTAATTAGTTGATTATATCCCCACTTTCTTTGGTGAACTGCAAAGCTCTGAGTCCCTAACACCTGACACATAATTGACCCTCAACAAATGCTTGTTGGATGCCTTGATTTTCCAAACCTGTCTCCAACTATATGCAAGCACTATTTCTAATAATGTCTTCATTTCTCTCACAAAAATGGGGCAGTCCTGTTAATCAGTGGTGTATACACACACACACACACATACATGTTATATGTCATACACACACAATATTCTAAGAAGGCCATCTGGCAAACTGGAAGTAAGAAGTTTAGTCAGTCAGTCTTTGGTGTTTATACTCTTTTATATCTCTGGGCTTTTTTTAAAAAAACTATTTCTATTTTATCTCCATCTATGCTACTAGCAAGTTATTTACCCATTGGTGTACAACTTTCCATTTCTGGCCATAAGTTTGTTTGTGGTTTAAGTTTCTAGGTATCTTTTCTGCTCTTTTTATCCAATAAAAAGAGACTCAGAAAAAAAAAACAAGTTTTGATGGGGAAACAAAGAAAGAAGGTGAAATATTTATTAAAATTTAACAGACAGTTGTCGTCGATTTCTCATAAGCTAAATTCAGACTTGTGTGCAAGTCTTCATAGAAAATAGAGAATTAAGAGTGACAATCAAGCAGAGTAACACAACAGTTGGTAGAAGCAATTGAATTAAAGAGGTTGTTTCTGAAGAGGCTACTTCAAAGGACAGAATAATCTTACACAGATTCTGGACTCCATAGTCATTGCCTGGGCACCCTCTTCTCACAAGAGCTGCCCTTGGTTGGGTTCTTTACTGACAAACTTACCCATCTCATACCTTAGTGTTTACCCACATATCAAGCCTTGTTCTTCAGCCTTCCAATTGATTATGACAGGTAATCGATAACTTTCCAATAAAGTCCTTGTATGGCTGAATTGAACAGGGTCTTGAAAACAAGAACCTTCACAGATGAGAAAACCAAGGGACAGAGATGTGAAGAAAAAACTCATTGGAAGTCACAATTGTAGCTGGCACTGTTGTTATTCAAACCAGGCTATGGTACTCTAGAGTTCTTGCTCTTAAACAGTACTCAACATTGTTTTTTGCGCAAGAAGATATACAGTCACTTTTGAAAAACAGTTCTGCAAAACATAGTAAGATTGAACATATCCAAAATTGTGTGATATAGGTGTGATATAGTGCAAACCCATAGGTGAGATATAGTGCAAAAATCAGTGCAATAGTTTTCAGAGCCTACCATCAACAGGTGGAGTTTATTCTCCCACTCAGTAATCCAGTAATCCTTAATGTATCGTAGGTATTAAATGTCTGACTATTGCGTTCGTGATCGGCCACCATGCACTTGCCTTGGCAGCCCTATACAAACAACTCAGTAGATTTCATAACCTGAGTGTATCAGTGTCTTATAGTTGTGTCTGCATCAACAAATGTCAGTGTCTTGCTGAGTGGAATTCATTATTATTGTCCATTTTTGTGTGTCCTCAGGAGAATGCAAAAGTTTGGATTAGAGCAACAAACAACTTTCATAAGTTTTGTATTAAACTTGGGTAGAATAGAAGTAAAATCCGGGACATGTTATTCCAGCTTGCTTGTGGGGATAATGCCACAAAGAAAATGGCAGTATACAAATGGATTAAACATTTTTCTGTGGAGAGAGGTCAGGATAACCAATAATTAGCAGAACAGATAAAACCATTAAAAAATTTGTCAAATTGTGCATCGAATCATCAACTATTAGAAGCATAACAGACCATGTAAATATTGATAGAGCAACAGAAAAAATGTAACTGAAAATCTTGGCCAATAGCTCTTTCATCACAGCAATGCACCAGCTCACCTGACACTGTCTGTGAGGAAGTTTTTAGCCAGTAAACAAATAACTGTACTGGAACACCCTCCCTACTTACCTTATCTGGCTCCCAATGACTTTTCTCTTTACTTAAACATAAAGAAAATATTGAAAGAAAGATATTTTGATGACATGCAGGACATCAAGAGTAATATAACAGTGGCTTTGATGGCCATTCCAAGAAAAATAGCTTCAAAGTTGTTTTGAAGTTTAGAGTAGGCACTGGTGTTGGTGCATAGCTTCCCAAGGGGAGGTACTTCAAAGGTGACTATAGTGCTATTCAGCAATGAGGTATCCCTTTTATAGGATGAGTTTGCAAACTTAATTGTCAGACCTTGTACACCTAACATACTATATGCAGAGTAAATTGGCTCTTGTTGTATGAAACCACCTCAAAAGTGTATATTCATACACATTCTAGCTATGTATCCTTTCTCTGTATAGATAAACAAGGAAATGGATATAAGAATGTTCACAGCAGCATTGTTTATAAATAGCAAGAAATATTAAACAATTCAAATAGCCAGTAACAAGGGAATATATATACAGATTGTAAAATAGTAATATAGGGAATACTACAGCAGTGAACATCAACTAAAGATAAAAACACTAACATGGGTGTATCTCACAAGCAATGGTGAATTAAGAAAAGATGATAAAGAACACAGTGATTTGTTATGATTTATGTTAAGTTGGAAAATAAGCAAATTATGTACTGGTTAGGGATTCCTCTTAATATACCTAAAGTCTAAATAACTGTATGGAGATAATAGCTAGTGTATTAGCCAGTGATTCAATAGTCAAGTTTATTTCTCAGATCATAGTCTGGTAAAGTTGGTGGTGGAGAAACCGCTCTACACAGTCATTCAGGGTTCTAATATTTTTCCTCCTCCTTGAGAACTTCAAAAAATGCTCCATATATCTAACTAAGGAGAGAGCTTGCAGGGTTATTCAAGAAGTTTCTGTGGGTCAGATCAAGAAGTTATATATTTCATTTTATTCACTTTCTATTGACCACAGTTCAGTTACATAAAAAGAAAGTGGGCAAATATAATAGAGCTGTGTGCCAAAGAACACAAATGGGCTTTTTGTAACATATTTTGTTGTAGTTACCACTGAGGAGGTGGGATGAGGGAAAGAGTGGATATATTCACAGGAGAAGAAATGGGAGATTCCTTCTGTGTTGTTCTGTTTCACTTCTTAAGCTGTGTGGAATGCACACATGAATTTTTATTATATTTTTCTTTAAACATTTGCTTTTTCTGAACTATTTCATAAGGCAATGAAAAGTTTATTGAAGTAATTAAACAGAGTATAGGAGCTCTAATCAAAGAGATTGGGATTAAAATAATTCTTCTGTATGAAATATTCAGGAGAACTTAATCAGAATTCTAGAATACCTTCCTGGAAAAGAAGTAGGGATTCTACAATTTGGAAGTATACAGGTGTGCTGGGCCAATCTCTATGCTGGGTTGTCCTTTAATGCAAGACTGAGTCTGCAAAGGGGTGTAAAAAAATATCAAGAATTCTACAGGAGTCGGGGAAGAGGGGCTGGAAGGTCTAAACATCCAATTATCTTATAGAAGCGTTTTTGTACTTTCTTATCAAAGAGTCATAGAATTTCAGAGTGCAGATTGTTTTCAGAGACATGCACTCTTATCATCTTTCTATAAGAGAAGTTATCTCCTCTCCAGTGTGTTCGGCTAGCACCCTACCCCTACTAGCACACTTCCAGTGAAGAGTATTCTAGCCCTTCTATAGAGGAATGGCTGTCCACCACATGATTCCTCATATCAATCATCCAACTTTCTGCCAGGCTGGGTCTCCATAGATAACCCAAGGTAATCCACTATGTTGTCAACTGGGCTGTTTTTCATGGTAAGGGTAATTATTACCTTTCAATGTCTTATGCCAATGGATGGTTCCATTGGCATTGAACATGCCTAATGGAGGAATGTTTGGGAATATGTGGAACTTTCATCCAGACTTTGCAGGTGCTCACTTATTATCTGATTATTTCTAGTCAAATATCTAAAGTAACCCTTTATTACTGCAGGACACATATCTAAGATCAAGGTTAAAAATTCCTTTTTGACCATATATCTAAAGTTGATATTTACTCGGGGATATTTCCTGGGGAACTTCATCTATACCTCCTTTTTTATGCTTCATCTATTCTGTCACCAATGACAAAATGACATTTGCATATATTTCTTCTAGTATTTGATGAGTTCCTCACAGACCTATTAATCAGTAATAATGTCTGGTCTGTGAAAGATAACCAATAATAAAGGGGAAAATAGGAACATAAACATTAAAACAATTGAAAAGTATTGATGGGATTTGAGACTATTTCTATTTAATAAAACCTACTTAACGGCTATCCAGCTATCTAATAAAAAAATTATAATGGCGGTAATACATGGTGTCAGTAAGAAGCTGGTTAAATCACACACAAATTTAGAAGACTCTCAGAATGCAGGTACTATGGCAGTACTAACAGTTCGGGCCACCAGGAGTGTGAGATTTCCCTCTTTTTCTAGACACCAAGGCTGCAAAATTCATGAAGATGCGTATGTTTCCAAATGTTCTCAAAACAAGAGAGATAAGATTGAAAGTGGCAGCTCCCAGCCCCTAGATAAGAATGTTCAGTTTTGAAAGTGTCACCTTTCTCCTCTCTCTTGAATATAGATCCAGTTGAAAGGTAAGTGTAAATGTATGATAAAAATTATGACTTAAGTTCTTGAGCAAATTAACTTGGTAATACATCTCTGAATTAGAAAAAAGTCTCTAAACTGCCAATCACCCCACTAAGACAGAGCCAGATCAGCTCGTGACATGGGTCAGAGATGATGAGTTATGATGTTTTTTTCTCCACGTCCACCAATCAGAGAAAACCCTCTTTCTGAGGCAGCTCAGGAGAGCTGCACCAATGGAAACATCTCACCTAGAAATAGAAGTAAATAATTGTTCCCTGAAAAAAATAGGATTCCCAAATTTTGTCTGTAGTCTAACAACTCATTCCCAGAACAGGAAGAAGCATACCAGTATTCTGAATCTCATTCATGACCCAGGAGGAGGCTTCCAGAAAACCTGTGTCCTCCTCCCCCACCAAGGAATAGCCAGTGAATGCTGATAGAAATGTAAGACTGCCAGGGGTAATAAATACCTAAGAAATTCTGAGCTTTAGTAGCAAGGTGCGGAATTAGGGAACCCTAAACAGAGATGCTTAGGATTCTGCTGACTGGGCTAGGGCAGAACTAGCGCTGGCTATTGTACACTTCTTCTGTTGGAGCTGAAAAAGCTCAAAAGGATTCTTCTGGAAAATTCTAAGGCAGTTATAAATTTATTGTTGCAAATATTCTGTTATCAATATGAAATTTTAGGAAAAAAAGATAATGGCCAAGGAAGTGCATCAATCTTTCATAGTATAATTATATTGTCTTTTATGGCTTTGTTCTATGACCTTAAAGGGATACATATACATATGTGCCTTTGTATATGAATTTATGTATTTATATAAACATATTGCACATTGTCAGTTACTAGAAATTCTTTTTTTAAAATTATTAGATCATAGCTGTGTACATTGATACTGTCATGGGGCACAGTGTGCTATTTTTATATACAATTTGAAATATTTTTATCAAACTGGTTAACATAGCCTGCATGTCATTTTCTTGGTTATTGTGTTAAGACATTTCTATTCTTCATTTAGGAAGATTCATATTATATGTAAATTGTCCTAATTAAAGAACAATTTCTTTAAATTTCAAAACTTCCTAAATATTAAATGTTGTATACTTAAAAGAAATTTAAGTAGATTCCCTGAAACATTAAAAGAAGATTCTAGGGAATAATTAACTATTTTTCTTTTTTTATAAGGCAAGGTCTGATTTTGTAACTCATGCTGGCATGCAGTAGCTTGATCATAGTTCACTGTAACCTCAAACACCTGAGCTCAGGTGATCCTCCTGCCTCAGCCTTCCAGTGCACTGGGATTACAGATGTGAGCCACCAAACCTGGCCCCATTTCCTGACTTCCTATATTCATCATTATGAAAATAGGTGACTGTGGGATCAACTTGGGTTACTGAAATTAATTCAGAGAAGCTTTTCTTTACATGTAATCATCCACTCTCTGCTAATCATTGCTCTGTCATACCAGGTGTATGTATGTATATATATATATACATATATATATATATATTTTTTTTTCAGTTTTTAGCTGGGGCTGAGTTTGAACCCACCCCTCCAGCATATGGGGCCAGCGCCCTACCCTTTTGAGCCAGAGGCACCACCCCCAGGTGTTAGATATTTTTAAGATAAAATTTATACACAGTGAAATGCACAGATGTTAACCATACAATTTGATGAGTTCTCATAAATGTCATACCCATGTATTGCCTCCACCCCAATCAAAAACAGACTATTTCTGTCACCACAGGAGGTTCCCTTCTGTTCCCTTCCAGTTAATCATTTCCAGTTAATCCCACTCCCTCCACAGGAAACCACTGTGCTTAATTGTATCCTACAAAATAATTTTGCCTTTACTTAAATTTCATATAAATAAAAATCAACAGGACCTATTCCTTCCTATCTGGCTTCTTTCAGTCAAGTTTTAGGATTTGTCAACCAGTTGCATCTGTCTATAGTTATGTCTTATACTGATGATTCCACTGTAAGAATAATTGTAAACTCTTCTTCCATTCTCCTGGGTTTTTTGTTTTTGGTTTTTTTGTTTATCGGGCCCAAGTGAGGCTCAAACTTGCCACCCCTGGTATGTGGGACCAACACAGTGACCGCGGACCTACAACGGCCAGCTCCCTTCTCCTGTTGAAGGAAATTGGGATGGTTTCCTTTTTATCTTAAAAGGCATAAAGCTGTAACAAAAATTTTTAAATAAAACTCTGGATAATCAACTGTATAAACATATGGCAGGGGGAACTTGGGCCGCTACATAAAATCACATGCAAAAGTTAATCTGCAATAAATCATAAAGCAAAATATAGACACTAAAACCAACAAGCTTCTAGAAAAAAGGAAATAACCTTAGGGAAGGCAAAGGTTTCTTAAACACAACATAAAATGTATTAAATATAAAAGAAAAAGTTGATAAACTCAACCTCATAAAGACAATGAAAACACTAAAACACACCATTAACAAAAATGAAATCTACTGAAATTGTCAACGTACTGTAAGCACTGAAATGTATTGGCAAATACATTCAACAAAGAAATTATATAGAAAATAAAAATCCAAGAGCGGGAGAAAAAAAAAAGAAAAGAAATAGACACCTCAAAGTCAACAATAACAACATATGTGGATTAAAAAAATGACAAAAATTTGAAGATCCTTACAAGAGAGGATCTATGAATGGTGAAAAATGTTCAATGTCATTAGTTGTAAATAACAATGAAAGACCACATTATACCCACACAAATAACTAAAAGTAGAAGGAATGACAATACCCAATGTTGGTAAGAATATGTAGCAAATGGAACTCTGTACATTGCTGATGGGAGTGGAAGGTGACACCATCATGTTAGAAAATTGAAATATATGTAATAAAAAAATTTAAAAAATTAAAAAATATATGTCCAGCAATTCTGCCCCTACATATTTACAAAAGAGAAATGAAAATCTATGTTCAATGGCTATTTTCAATGGCTTTATGACGTGTGCTTTGAAGAGTTTTTCATTAAGGACAAATAAAAACAGGACAATACAGGGATGCCAGTGTCACTCGAGCACCTACCACGTGCCAGATGATGTGGTACACAGGTTGTACGTGTTATTCTAGGACTAATGTGACTTTCCTAAATGTGAACAAATAATAACAGATAAAACTTTCTTTTACTCTTTAATGCGTCGATCAAATATTTAATAGATTTCTATTGGTATTGGGCATTGATCGCTTGGAGTGCTGGGTACATAAATTAAAAAAAATAAAAAGGAAATAAAAGGATGCATTTCCTATTCTCACAGCACTTAAATCTTAGTGGGATTGGAGAGACATAAAATAACAAGAGAAGAAATAAACTCTGTGGCAAACAGTTCAGATTTTTTTTCTAAACTCACTGGACGCTTATGATCTACTTCTGTGTTTCTCTAACCTGGCTGTGTAATTACAATTACCTGGAAAGTTAAGGAAAAAAACATAGCACCCATTGGGTTTTTTCATCTCTCTGGATTATTCAAACATGGTCAGCACAATCTCTGTATTCTTAGAGCGAGGGACAAGCATGAGATACTTGTAGAGGTTTTTTAATTTTGTTTTTTTAGCCTTCTCTTCAAATAAACATGGTGATGAAGCTGATAAATAAACTTCAAAGACAGCCCGTGTATTGCAAGTAGGAGGCCTGAAATATGAACACACATTTTTCTAACTACATAGCAATACATCATTTATATACTTCAGCTACAAAATGTTTTTTTTTTCATGAATACCATCCTCTTAATTTCTCACTCATTTTTCGATTTAGAATCTCATTCTTTTGGTTCTTAGAAAAGGCCATGAGAAAACCCAACATAATTATGAGCAGAGTTTTACTCTTCTATTTTAACTCCTGAGTTGATTACAGATGATTCTTCATAAGGGTGAAGAAACTTAGAATAACTGCAGCTTTTCCACAGAATCTGAACATTGTTTTCTTAAAATGTGTTTCTCCATCCTTCCTTTTCCAGCTTAATAGGAGATTTCAGATATGATGGTGCATCAGTGGATAGAAGTCTGTCTTGGGTATGGTCTGAGGATTGTGGCAAAATTTTCATTTGTAAGCATCAATTTGGTTGGCTTTATTTGAAATGCAGGCAGAATTTAAAGATAAGTAATTTTTATAATGCAGCTTTATTTTTTGCTTTATATCAATTCATATAACCTAAGTGACTTATATCTAATATGTTTTTAGAATCAAATACTAGAGAAAAACAAAACTTTTTTAAAAAATCGAATTGTGATTTTATATTTTGCCAAATATCAGCTGGAAATAAATAATAGGAATTTCACTAGAGACTCAAATGACGGTCTATTAAAATTCAGTGTTAATATGAAGTGTGGCCTCTAGTACACCTATTTTGTCAGTGCATACAAATAACTTAATTGTGTTGGCACAAGTAAGTGTTTTGTATGTGTATAGAGAGGTTGATAAACATTCAATAATTATCAACATCTCTCACCATCAGTAGACTTAAAATATGTTATTAGACGGTCATATCAAGATGATAAGAGCTGCCTGCCTTTCACTGAGTTTTTGAACAAATATTCATTTTGTTGAATGAAGCAGTTCTGAAATACACACACCATCTGATAACCATGTCTCCAGATGTCACTGCCAGCCACTCCACTCATGGAGGAAGCTTTCTTTCTGGTCCAAGACTACTTCTTAGCAAGACTTAAATACTTGATTGCATCTCCTTGTGCCATCCAACTGCAGAATTATTTATAGAACTATACCATGAGAAAAAATTAGTAATAATTAAAAACCAAAAATGCTATCTTAGTTCTTTCTCCACAATGCTCCTCTCTCACTACAAGCTGACTTCTTTCTATCTCAGACCCAAAACCAATGCCACTATTCCCAGAACTTCTGCCCCAGGAAATTTCTAAGCTTCTGTAACTCAGGCAATTACTAGTCTAAAGGTATCTTTGTATAATAGGCAAAGGTGCCACTTTCAGGGGACTGAGCCCCTCATCCAGCTAAACAGCAGCTAAGTGAGATCTCAGCACCTATGTGTCTCCAGTCTAGTATTCAAGAGGCCTTGTGCATAGCTCCTGGGATTAACCCAACCGACCACGATCAGCATGAGGTTTAGGAACCTTCTATTCTTAGTGTGTTTTCAGGGTCTCTCTACAACTCTGAGGTCAGATATCAGACAACAGAACAATTTTGTGGTGAGGCAAGGAGAGGAATTATGGTTGTGTGTGTGTATATATTTCATATTACAACAATTAAAATCATGTTTTCATGTTGGCCCCTGCCCTGGGAGAGCCACAAGAAGGGTTGACTTCCACCTACCAGGCTGTCACCTGATGTATTCACCCTTAGCAGACGAGGACCAGTTTTTGGCCCAGAGCAGAAGAGGGAGAGGACGTCAGCTGCCACCCTTCTTGACTGTTGGAACAAGACCCTACAATCAGTGTGTGTGTGTGTGGGGGGGATTCTTTTGGCAATATAGGATGCATTTTTCAATAGAAACAAGATACCAGTAATGACTAGGAATAATGTGGCCATACTATATACAATATTATTAAGATCTATACTGAGGGGGGAAAAAAAGGTTTGTGTGGACTAGCCAGAGGATTTAGCTATTTATGTCAAAAAAGTTTCAAAAATTTAGATGTTTTCTGTGCGTTATAGGCACAGAAAAAGAAATGGAATAATGGAGGAGGAAATCGAGTCCTTCCTTGCTTTAAGTTCCTTGGGCAAATATCACCCAAGGGGCTCAATTGGTTCTGTCTAGTTGGAGCCAAAGAACTTGTGTCTGATTTCTAATGGATGGAGGCATTTGGAAATGGAAAACAGACAGTAGAGTCAGTGATTTGTTACCTATTCAGATGCCTAATGTGTCTTTTCTTTAGTATTGGCCAAACCTGTCATTTTAACCAAAATTACCAAGTGGAAACTAAAGGCAAGCCAAAATCTAGAAAGCGGTGAGAGAAATTATTTATATGATAACTGTATCTATGGGGAAAAAACACCTTATAGGAAAAAAAAAACAATTAAAGTGACAGCAGAATTCTCATCATGAACTGCTGGAGAAGTAGCACCACTGAAAACCCTGGATATTATATATAAAATAAACACAGAAACAGTCTGTAGGGTGGGAAGGAGAGGCCAGAATGGCCGGAAGCCCCAGGACCAGAAGAATGGCATGTCTCACACTTTTACAAAAAATAATTCAAAATGGGTCACTGAGTTAAATGTAAAACTGTAAAGCCTTTTAACAGAACACATAGGAGAAAAATCTTCAAGATCTAGAGGGAGGCAAAGAGTTCTTAGATTTGACCCTAAGCATGATTCATAAAAAGAATATTAGATTGATACATTAGGCTTCATCAAAATTTAAAAATTTTGACCTATGAAAGATGAAAAGAAACTACAAAGTAGAAAAAATTTTCGAACAATGTATCTGACAAAAGACTAGTATCCAAAAATCTATAAAGAACATTGCACTGAAGAGGATGGCAAATAGCACATAAGAGGTATTTGACATCATTAGCCATTAGGAAAATATAAATTGAAACCATCAATGCAAGAGACTCCTCTTGTTCAAAGGCAGGATGGTTTGAGCATCGTAAGAGGAATCACAATGGACTGAAACATTTCAAACATGGTTTTATCTGCAAAGTCATAAGATTTAATAAAAATCTAATCTTCCTCCTTTGGAGAATGTTGTAGAAAAATCTTATTTATTTATAAAACTGAAAAAAGAATAAAAGAGAAGAGTCAAAGATTTATTTGTCTTTTCCTGTGGAAATTCATCTGAGGGAAACCACATAGCTGATGAGGGGAAGTTTCTTTACGGAACTGTAGAATGATGCCATTCTGCACCCCTGATGATAGATTGCAATGACGGGTGATGATCATTCTACATCAGTGGTTCTCACCCTGTGGGTCACGACCTCTTTGGGGGTCGAAGGACCTGTTCACAGGGGTTGCCTAAGACCATCCTGCATATTACATATTTACAATACGATTCATACCAGTAGAAAAATTACAGCTATGAATAGAAAGAAAATAATAATTTTATGGTTGGAGGTCACCATGACATGAGGTGATGTTTCAACATGTAAAGGGTCACGGCATTAGGAAGGCTGAGAACCACTGTTCTAGATGATGATTTTCATTGGCTGCTAATACCTCAGGCGGTATCAACCTGCTGATAAAAGTGCAAAAAATGTGAATACAGCTCTAGATCTAACCTCCAATTTAAAGGCAACACAGGGAACAGAGCAGGTTAAAGAGTAGAAAAATTCAAGCCTTGAGAACTCCAGAGACTAATGGTCTAGTGTCTTTAAGTATTCCATGTACTCAGCCCTACTATGAAACTAATTTATAGCTTTCATATGAAAGCCCAAGAATATGGGGAAAGGGGAGAGGGATGGGTGGGGAGGGGGAGGATAGGTGGAGGGAGGGTGATTGGTGGGACCATCCCTATGGTCCATCTTACAAGGGTACATGTAAATCTTTCTAAATATAGAATATAAATGTCTTGACACAATAACTAAGAAAATGCCATGAAGGCTATGTGAACCAGGTTGGTGAAAATATTTCAGATTGTATATAAAACCAGCACACTGCACCCCATGACCGCATTAATGTACACAGCTATGATTTAATAAAAAAAATTAAAATAAAGAAAAATACATTATAATGATAAGAAAGATGAAAAATGGGAGAGAGATGAAAAGAATGAGAAAGACAGAGTAAAAGAGAGAGATAAGACAGACTGCAAGATGGGAATTCATAATTTGGAAATACTTAAGAAAGTCAAAGCGTTGCATTTGTAAATCTTGTTTTGATCCTGATCTAAAGAAACTGAGAATCATTTTAAACAAAGGAAATGTTAACCTTAGCTTGATTTTTATTTATTAAAATTTTATTTTTTATTTTATCTTATTCTGTATAAGATAATGATATTAGGATTATGATTTTTAAAAGAACCCTTAACTTTTTGAGGAAAATATTGAGATACTTAGATGAAATAATATGATCACAGGTATTTGCATTAAAATGATTGGGGGAAGTTGAACATGGGGGGTTACACCTGTAATCCTGGCATTCAGGGAGGCCGAGGCAGGAGGATCACTTGAGCTTAAGAGTTTGAGGCCAACCTGAGGAAAAGCAAAACCCTATCTATACTAAAAATGGAAAAATTAGCCAGGCATCATGGCAGGTGCCTATAGTCCCAGTTATTCAGGAGAAGGAAGTAGGAGCATCACTTGAACTCTGAAGTTGCTGTGAGCTAGGCAGGTGGCATAGCCCTGCAGCTTGGGCAATAGAGTGAGACTCTGTCTCAAAAAAAAAAAAAAAATGGCGTAAACACCCCCATGAGGATATAGGGGCAACTGGTTTGTCCATCAATTAATAATTGGTAAAATTAAATGAGGAGTAAAGTGAGTTTATTAAGCTTCTTTGTCAAATGTGTACATGTATCTGTCTTAACTTTTTCTTAATAAAAGACTCTGTAAAGTGTCATTCAGGATGTGCTGACTGTGTGACAGAAGACGCCAGAGGTCATCAGGCTTTAAGGAAGAGGGAAGATTTTCAAAAGAGCAGCAAAGTAATGTTCACAGTATATAGTACAAGTTGAATATCCCTAACCCAAAAACCCAAAAGTCAAAATGATCCGACATCTGAGATTTTGAGAGCATTGACATGACGCTCAAAGGAAATGCTCTCTGGATCATTTCAGAATTTGGATTTTCAGATTACAGATGGTCAACTGGTAAGTCTGTAATACAAATATTCTAAAATTCAAAAAAAATTCAGACTCCAAAACAAGTCTGATCCCGTGAAATGCTCGGGATATCGAACCTGAAATGTGCACGGATGAACCTTGGAAACAGGCAGTGAGATTAATGAGTCCCACAAACAGGGTCCGAGGCAGCTACAAAAGGGAGACGGTGTGTTTACAGTTTGTTTATCTGTCCTTAAAAAGGGCAAAGTTAATCTACATTATTTGGCAATGTATATCAAGTGGAAAAATGATAAATAAAAAAGAGGAAAGGGGTTATTCCCAACGCCAGGAATTGGCATGGGAGAGGAAGAGGGTCTTTTTCCTTCTGGTAACAACCTAATTTTTGATCTGTGTGTCAGCAATTTGTATACAAGTATTCATTGTGTATTCATAACTTAAACCGCATATATATTTGTTGCACTTTTCTCAATGTACATCACATTTCTCAATTTCAAAAGGAATGTTAAGGAGGAAACAAAGTAATAATTTACAAGCTGCATCACGGAAGGAGACAAGCTCAGCCCTGCCCCAGTGCGGAGATGCTGTGCGGAGGCTGCCCAGTGTGGGGGGGCAGGGCAAGGGACATTCTGTGGGGTGAGGGAAAACGGGAAAGCATGTGCTTTTGCAGCAATGAAGAAAGACGGGTGACCTTTGCCCAGGAGACCAGCAGCTGAATGGGTTTTTTCTCTGGGATGTTAGAAAGTGCAGGACAGAGGGAGTTGATTCTAAGCAACAGATCTCACACTCTGAATGGAACTGTGGATAACATCGTTTAGTGCCTGAGCTAGCCTAGGACTGCAGGGTTCTAAATCTGGTTTCTACCATCAGCTTCTTCCTGGCCAGGGAGGCTAGATGCCAGCCCATCCTGAGGCCACTGGAGTCTGTAGAACCTGACAGCCACCAGCCACATCTGATCCCTCTGTTTGCATCTTTCTCCTCTACCTGCTGTAAGACTGTGTCTGCCATGAGCACCTTTTACTCTCCAGAGCCCAGCACAGTGCCTGGATAACCGTCCGCTAAGCCCTTGTCAAATGAATGTCTGAAGGAAGAATTCCTATTTCATGTTCGAAGACATTGCACCTAGCAGAGCTACAGAAAGGAACTGGAGCCAGCAGGGGAGCGGATTGCTCAATACTCAACACTTAATACTCAAAATGGTTTTCCACAACCAGCCTGATTTTTCACTCCACATATACCACTGCATTTTTTGGAATACAAATTTGGGCAGCGAGGGTTAATATATTATGAGGAGGAGAGTGCAAAACAGGTTTTCATTCCCTTAGTAAGCAGTCACTCTACGATATTTCAAAGTAAAGAGTTGTTTGGAAATTGTAAGTGAAGGCACAGTGGGGAAGGGGGGGGGGAAACAGTTGTTTAAAGAAGGTGAGGAACTGCAGAGAGACCCGAGGGACACACATCCAACAAGAGGGGCAGGCAGCCCAAATAGATCAATGAAGGGGACGGAGCACAGAAGGCAAAATGAAGTTTAGAGCACTGGACAGTCAGAAAAGGAGGTGGGAGAGGGAGGGAGGCTAAGGGCAACCCACACGGCCACAGGAGCTTGTTCAGGTGACAAACAGCCGGTGTCCATAGCCACCACCAGACTCGTCTGCTGCTGCAGCCTCTGAGCTGGCCTCAGTGCCTCTGGCCTCTCCCCAACCCAAATATTACCCTGAGCCCTTTCTGCTTAACAGCAAAAGGCAAGAGACTTGTGTCTTCCAAGACCTGGAAGAAAGCTGTCCCAAAGGAATATAACATGAGCCATGTATGTCATCTTGAGTTTTCTAACAGCCACGTGAAAAAAGTAAAAAGGAAATAGATAATATTCATTATAATAATATATTTTATTTAACCCAATGTATCCAAAATGTTATCATGAATACCATATTCAGACTAAGTCAGTAAAATGTCACGTGCATTTTATACCTAGAGCATATTTAAATCAGACTGGCTACATTTCAAATACTTCATAGCCACATGTGGTGAGTGACTATGGCACAGGACAGGACAGGGCTACAGTGTGACCCCAGGCATGCCACTATATCTCCCTGATCCTTGGTTTCTTTCTCTGTAAAATGAAAGCTAGGCCCAGAGGGTGTCTCTAAGCTGCCTGTGATACGGTATGAGCTCACACATCACCAGCAAAGTAAAGTTCTACTTCACAGCAATGGACTTGACTTCTCACCATGGCCATCTAGTTTGTGAAAATGTACAGCAGAGGCCAGTGATCCTGAACAGTGATATAGATCTACTCAAATGACAATGACAGGCAGGGGGCAGTCCCTGCAACATGGCCATTGCTCACCATGGACCAGTATGCT
Source organism: Galago senegalensis (assembly GCA_963575145.1). Classification (NCBI taxonomy): domain Eukaryota; kingdom Metazoa; phylum Chordata; class Mammalia; order Primates; family Galagidae; genus Galago; species Galago senegalensis. The sequence goes on from CAUYTI010094588.1 coordinate 25,029, forward strand.
ATAAATCCACATGAGTTTCTAGAAATGTCAAATTTATGACTTGCCATCCCAAAGCCTCCCTTCATGGTATATCCTCAATCTTCAGAGATGAGAGGAGAGCCCATTAACTCCCATAGATCCGGCGCTTACAACAAGAGCAGCAAAGGCAGGAGTTGTATAGCAGGAAATCCAAACCACAAAGGTCTAGGTGATTACGTTTTTTTAAGTTCCTTAAGGGAATTTAACTGAAACACTAAAACTTTCCTCTGGAATGTGTACTGCGGAAGTCCTGTCTATGCCACACTTGTGACAAGGGTAGGGGTTTCCCTTCCAGTAAAACTCTTCCCAGGAAGGTTTCCTTCACTGCCAAACTAGGGGAAGACAAATGAGTGTTTCCAGCCATGCATCTAACTTGCGATGGAACTCTCTGGAAGCTGTCCTAGTTATATGGACTCCTGCTTCTCCTATGCTCTGGCTCCAGCCTGCCTGCCTCGCTCCACCCTATGATCCGCCAGACTTTGAGCCCCTTCTCCACATCTGTCCTGCTTCTCCCTGCTCACCCTGTGTCTTGCCACGCACAGCCCTGCCAGGTAGAAAGGCTCTCCTGTCTTCCACTGCACAGAACGCATCTCGGCATTCAAGTGCTAAATCACAGATCGTGTAGTAGTTCCTCTGTGAAGCTGCTTCTAATTCTACCAGGTGAAGCACACAGTAACTATCTTTTCATTTCCACAGCTATCTGCAGGATGTCATGCTGCAATTGTCACAGTGGTGTGCGCCAAACTCACCACAGAGTGGAAGTGAACACAGACCGGGATTCAAATCCCTCCTGGGCCACTTCCTTGCTTTGTGTTCCATAGCAAGTTACTACACCTCTTACAGATTCTTTATAATTAGAATAATGTGGAAACGAAAGTATCTCCCTACTGAAACTATTAGGTGATTTTAGTCAATACTAACTGGACGCCACTCAATAGTGTTCACTGAGTGTTTGTTAGTCCTGATGATGTTAAATAAACATACTTGACACACACAAGTCCATTAAGAGCAATTTACTGAGCAGCTACTAAGCGCTGTCACTATTCTAGCTTCAGGGGAGAGATGCAGGCAAGTGAATCGCACGCTCCCTCCCCGAGAGCAGCTTATTATCTCAGTAAACAGAGCTTACTTTGATGTTGGAACATGAGCTTTCTTTCCCCTGGTTCTGTCCTCTGGAAGGTGAGTAAACAGCAGCTCCTGCTTTGGTAACTAAGCTCTTTGAGGATGCCTGCTGTTCAGTGAGAATCAGGAGAAGACAGAGCTCTTTTTAGTAAGACAGGCCTCAGTAGGAGTCTGCATAGAATCGGTGATAATTACAACACAGTCCAAAAGAAGAGGCCCTCTCCGGACTTTCCTTATGTTTACTTTTCATTTCCGTGTCAATCTCTGAAGTTTCTTCTTCCCTCCCAGGCAGGAACAGAAGAGGCTGGGAACACTCTGCCCTAGTGAGGAGCCATGGCTGAGAGTTAGCAGGCCCGGTGAGTGGTTTATGGATGGCTATGTCTCAGCACAGTGGTTCATGCCTATAGTTTTAACTGAGGCAGGAGGATCACTTGAGGCTGTGAGTTCGAGACCAACTCGGGCAACATAGCAAGACCCCTCCTCTACAAAAAAAGAAAAGAAAAATTAGCAGGGGGTGGTGGAGCAGACCTGTGGTCCCAGCTACTCCAGCAGCTGAGTCAGGAAGATCACTTAAGCTCACCAGTCCAAGGCTTTAGTGACCTCTGATCATGCCCTGCACTCTATCTAGCCTGGGTGACAGAGCAAGACCCCGTCTCTAAAAAATGAAAAGGATGGTTGTGAGGGAACCCTTCTTCCTAATGGATTCTGTTTTTGTTTGTTTGTTTTGCTTTAAGAGGAAATGTGTGGGATCATTCTGACGTACCTCTGCCTCCCTCAGGAATATTTAGATTAGATTAATTTTTTTTTCCTCTCCAAGAAAGGAGATAGTCCCAGAGAGGGGAGTGGTGTGCAGAGTTTCCAGAGACACTGGAGACATGGGAGCAAATGTGGCTTCTGGGAGGTGGAAGGCTTGTGGTGGGGCATAAGATAGCAGGGCCAGGCCAGGCAAGAAAGAACAGTGTCTTGGAAAACAGAAACCCAGAGCCACAGGGCAGGCCGAGTGCTAGAGGGTGAGGACATGTGAGGTGGCCCTTTCCCATACTTGATGGAAGGCACGAAGTACCCCTCATGCAGCCAGACATGTCAGCCTGCTGCCAGGGACAGACTGCAGTCACATGGCACTGCCCCTTCCAGAGGCCACATCTTCAGTAGACAGCAAAAAATGCAAATCAGGAAATGTGTAGCTTTTGAAATGACTCCATCTATTGTCAGACTGATGCTCCGAGATGGCTGGGTGACTTGACATAAATATGAAAAGAAGAAATACTCATCAAGTCCCAACAAAAGTTTCATAAGTGACTCAAGAATGACAGCTCTTTCATTTCAAATAAGGTAGCAACCTGTAGCATAAAGAAAGAAGATTTCCAAACATGTCTTACGGCACAATTTTGGCTCCCAGGTGAAGAGACATAGAGTATTTCATGAACAGGTGAGCAGTGATTTCTGACTGCCTGACCCTCCTGGTTGCTTTTCTCCCCCCCCCCCAAATTAGGGCTGAATATACATTCTAAAAAAATAAAGTACAGAAATGGGGAATAAAAGAAATGGAGAGTACTAACTTTGATTCCCTAACACTTTTCAGTGGGTTTTTTTCTTCCTTTCTACTAATCAACTATTTTATCATGAAACATTTCATTCATTATTCACAATAAATTCACATCCGTCATCAAACACCTGCAGCCACTAGGCACGGTTGCTCCATCATTTCCTTCACTCCCTCCCCTTCCTATACCACAAACATTTCACCTGTAGTATTTTACCAATAGCCTTTTCGTGAGCACTTGTAAGTACGTTTGCCACTCGGCAGGAAAAAATGAATAAAGATTTCTTGCCTTCACAAAGCTGGTTGTGAAAGGGGAAGCAGACCTTCTGAAACATGTAAAGTTAATAGTTGTATAAAAAATTGCATAAAAGATTTATATAACAAATACTGTAGTATATGAACTTTGCCAGGCATATTTACAATGCTTTGTAATAGTACCTCATATCATCTAGTCCTCTTGACAACACAATGAAGTCAGCATATTTCTATTCCGGTCTTACAGGTGAGCAAGCTGAGGCACACTGAGGTTGGGCATTTTTGCCCCAGGTCACACAGCAAGCAAGTGGTGGAGCTGGGATGGACACAGCGCCATGAAGGCACAGCCAAGGGAGTAGGAAATCATGTCTGGGGCTGTGCAGGGTGAGCAGGAGTTCCTTACATGGACAATCAAGGGAAACAGTATGAACAAATGTTCAGAGGAAGAAAGAGCTCAGCTCACAGGAAGCAAGAGATTTGGAGGCAAATCAGGAACATGCAGAAGGGGAACTGGAAAGGTAGAGAAGGCCAAGCAATGAGGGATTTTGTGGCCATTCCTGTGGCCTCTAGGTGGCCAGAGAGATTGAGCAGGCAACTGACAAGATCCAATCGTATTAGGGATAGAATTCTGGAGACAGCGGGAAGACAGAATCTAAGTGGGAGAAACAGGCCTGCAAATGTCCAGGTAAAGTAGGGTGAGCATGTCGAAGCCAGAGTAGAGGAGAGAGGAACAGTTACACAGAGATCAGAGCCAAGTGATGCAGTATTAAACGGGACTTCTCCTATTTCTTGGAATTTTGGCAGAAGTACAGCAAAATCTGCAAAGAGCTGCTGGACACGTCAACAAAGAACTTGACAAGAGGCAGCCAAACCCACTCTGAACTCGACAGTCCCTTACTCACCTCCAATCTCCCGGTGACAGCTGCCGGAGATGTGTCCAGGGCGTCTCTGCAGGACCCTTTAATACATTTCCTCATGTTGTGGTGACCCCCAACCATAAAATTATTTTCGTTGTACTTCATAACTGTAATTTTGCCACTGTTGTGAATTACAATGTAAACATCTGATATTCAGGACACACCCAAAGGGGTTGCGACCCACAGGTTGAGAATTGCTGTCTGGATCTGCTCACAAAGCAGGAGAGCTGCAGCAGGAGTGCCCTGGGGACAATGTCCAGTGCATCCATGAGTTAAGAGGATGCCACAAAAGGGGGCCACTCAAGAGGCAATCTGCCTGGGCTACAGTTTCCCAGGAGGAAGCAGCTAGAGTCGTGCTGCCAACAGCACATTCTAAGACTTAGAGTCCCACCACGTTAGTGAGAAAGTCTTGGTCAGCAATGCCAGCATACAAGTGGTCTTGAAAGGGAAGGGACCAAGGTGTGTGCAGAAAAGAATTAGCATACCAGGCTTAGCTCTCAATCTTGGAAAGAACTGCTTACAAGGTTGGCCCTTGACTGTGGGAGGTAGGTAGGTTGACTTCTCAGCCGGGCACCCACCTCAGTTCTGGGGTATCCAGGGGAATGCCCAGCAGACAAACAGTTCCTACGGGTTCATCAGAACCATAGAAGATTAAAAGAACCAGGAGGTGCCAGACAGGCTGGCCTAGACCTATGCATTCACGAGTCAACAATGGGAGGGATTAAATTCTTTAAAAAATGTAGTTAGATGCCAGGCATGGAGGCTCACGCCTATAATCCCAGCTACTTGGGAGGCTGAGGCAAGAGAATCACTTAAGACTATGAGTTAGAGGTGCTGTGAGCTATGACACCATGGCACTCTACCAAGGGTGACAAAGTGAGACTGTCTTAAAAAAAAATGTATTTGGATTGGGAAACCTGGTTTACTTCCCCATCCTGAATCGAACTTCTCCCTCCGCCTTCATTTAAACACATCCTCAGCTCCTCTGCTGTTTACCAACCCCTGCCACTTACCCAGTCTCTCTCTCTCTCCGTCTCCCTCTGTCTCTCCTTCTCTTCCTCCCTCGTCTTCCTGGGGATGTGGGATTTTTTCCACCCCATCTTTTGCACATGCACTTTTGTTGGAAATCAATAACTACCTTTGAAGAGGCCAGGGACAGGCCGCATTTCCTCGGTCTTACTTCTCAGCCTGAGTTAATGTAAGCTTCCTCCGGGCACTTTCAGACCTTGTTTAAACTCACACGTGCCTTCAGTGTGGTATTCTCAGCCGGCATTCAAACCAGGTTGGGGTTTGTATGCTGAAACATCTGGCTGCTCTCTGGAAACTCGGAATGTTTCCACCATTCCCAGACCTGATAAGCCTGGTGCCCACTGCTTACTCAGCTTGCACAAACAATTTGGTTCACACTCAACACCTGCTTTCCTTCTGGGAGTCTTGAATCTTAGTATGTGCCAGGCAGAGGCTGCCTACCTACCAGCCCTCAATAAAAACTCTGGATGCATTGTCTTTGATGAGCTGCTATCCTTGGCAGTATTTCCCACATGTCAAAACTCACTGCTGGAGAGTTAAACATGTCCTCTGTGGCTGTACTGGGAAGGAGCCTTGGACGTTCGTGCCTGGTTTCCCTCGGGCCTCACTCCTGTGCCTTTTCCCTTTGCTGGATCTTGTTCTGAGTCCTTCTGCTGTAACAAATCGTAACTGGGAGGAGGATTCTACGCTGAGTCCTGTGAGTCCTCCTATCTATTCATCAAACCTGGAGATGCCTCAGGAGCCCCAGCCAGTGCCCCTAAGAGGAACAATGCCAGCGTTGGAGTATCTGCCAGACAGAGGGCGCAGATGTCAGATTTGACAGTATCACTCATGTAAAACCGTTTTTAGACTTTAATTCCTCAATTTTCTTCTTGAGCTGATCCTGAAGACAGCAGAAGCAGCAGGGAAAGAAAGAACCAATGGAAAAGAGAAGGGAATGAGAGCGGAAGACGCAAAGTGAGCACCCCTCCCGCTTTGCAGATCCCAGAAACGTGAGTCTGACCTGTGCCCTGCCAGGGAGGAGCCTCGGCGGCGGAGGGGGAGGGGAGGGGAGAAGCTGATGCAGTGGGGGAAAGTATCAAATTAGGTATTAATTTAGATATTAATTTTTGATACTTTTAATATATGAAAGTGAGACTCTCCTAAGGAAAAGAAGATAGCAAGCCATGTGATCTGCCTGAAATCTTATCAAGGATGGGAAAGCGTGTATGGGGACGATAGGGAAGCAGAACGAGTCTATTTCTTGATGGAATCCCACCCAGTCCAGACCATTCAGGAGAAAGAAAACCCACAGCCTAAATACAAGCAGCTTCAACAAAACCACACAAAACATATGGGTAGCTGTGTGCTGTGCCTATCTATAGAACAAAGAACCTCAGATTTCAAGTTCAGCTCTGCACGCTTCTAGCCAGGTGATTTTGGCACAAGCTTCTTAATCTCTCTGGTCCCCAGTTTCTGACTTAATACAATGCGGTTTCGAATATCAATCTCACCCCCGTGTCACTGTGAGCATGAATGAGAGGAGATATAGAAAGACCCAGCATGTTTGGGGGGCTCAGCACGTATTCATTGCCTACATTTCTTGGACAGCCACTGTATCCCACCCTCTTCAGAGTTTTATGAAATCTTTGGGAAAGATTTGCTGTATCTTTGGAAAATAGGATCTTTATTTAGCTTGTGGGCTAGAGCACTTACCCATGTTTGCTGAATTTGAAGGTAAGTGAACCTAGGATTTGGATTGGGAGGTGTACTTCCTCCGGGGCCTCTTGCAACTAGGTTGAGAGAAGTAGGCACGCATGCTGTGACAGCCACATGCTCATTTTGAGGCGGGACACGGAATCTACCAGTATACAGTTTGGGATTATCATCTTTCTCAATGAGAATTCAGCATGTTTTTCCTTCCTTATTAATTTCACTGGGATGACAGATTAAATTTTATTTTTTCAATAAGAATAGACATCTCCACATCCTACCAAAGTACATCTCCATCTATGCTTTGGATAATGCAGATATGCCTGGAATTGCAAGGAGAAAAAAGAAGAAAAAAGCATTGGATTCAATCAAAGCGAATTAAGAGAAGGTGTTTCTGGAGCCACAGTCACATCGCAAACCCACCGTGGCCTTGGGATGTTTCTGAGCACCTGAGAACTCGCAAGCCAGCAGCTCAGCTGTAAAACTCAGGGAAGCCTGGACCCCTTCAGAAATCGTCAGCCCATCTTCCTATTAGTGAGAGGTGGAAAAAGTCCTAGCACATGTCTAGGGTTTCCGTCTTATCTTTTCCACAGCATATTTAGTCCTGATTGGAAAGAGCAGGCAAACGAAGCATTAGAAATATTTACACTTAGCAAATACGTTGTAGTAAACAGCATGCCTTTCTGGCCTTCATTTTCTGAGAATGAGGAAGACAGACTAGATCACAGGTTCTCCTTTTTGGCTCCACCTGAAATCATCTGAGAGCCTTTAAAGATACAGATGCCGAGGCCCTAACCTAACCAGTTAAATCACAGCATCTGGAGCTGGGGCCAGAGCATGAGTGTCTTTCAGAAGCTCCCCAGAGGATTCAGACAGGCAGGTACCACCAGGCTGAGGATGCCTGCAGTTACTGTTACCTCCCACACCCCCTACAGCAATGAAACTGGCTCCCACACCTCTCCTGAAAAGCCATCTACACTCTCAGGTTTCTCTTTGTGCAATAGATAAAATCTCGGCCAGCCTTTGGAACAGAGTGAGCCTTGGCATAGTTTTAGAAACTTTTCTAATGCTAAAACATCTCGAAGGCAATGACGAAATCTAAGATCAACAGTGGTCAAAATGTGAATACTGCCAGGTGCCAGGGTCATGTGAGTAACATTCATGTGTGACTGAGCCCAGTGTGACAACAGGAAGGGGTGGGGTTTGTGGGACCAAAAATATGTGTCCTGCCTGGAGACATTCAAACAATCCCCCTATTTCCTTCTCTCTCTCTTCTTCCCTTTCTTCTTCTTCCCTCCCTCCCTCTCTACCTTCTTTCTTCTGTTTCTTTGTTCTTTCTTTCCTCCACATTGCATTGGCAGATTGAAAGAAGACTCTGCTGGCTTACTTCACGTGTTTGAGATCCCTACCCAATGCATTCTGATACTGTATGCTAGAAAATAAAAACCACTAATAAAGCAAATATTGCAAAAGCATCTGTTTTGTTACTAGTCCTCCAAAAGACCCCAGGTCTTCCACAGCCGACTCTGTCGTGCACAATCAAACTGAGAAAGAGAGACAAGAACGTTGGCCGAACGCTGCCCTAAGCCTACTCAGGCCTGTTTTCCTCCCATATCTCCATTGTGCTACAAGCGTGACTCCATCGACTTAAATCAATGCCTTCCTACAGTCCTCGGAGTCCGTGTGCCACTCTGGCTTTTCTCCTGGGCTTTCCGCACCTCCTTCTCCTCCTCTACTTTGCTTAGTTCATGCCACAACTTCAGGAAGGAGGGCCTCTGTCATCTCCCCACCCCTGGAGAGCCCCACCACCATCTGCCCCCTAATTAGGCTTTCTCAACCTTAGCATGATTGACATTTAGGGCAAAGAAATCTTTTTGTGGAAGCTGTCCTCTGTCTGCCTGATAGAATGTTTCTCCCAGCTCTACCCACTAGATGCCAGAAGCAACTCCTCCTTCAAATGGTGACAATCACAACTGTCTCCAGATATTATCAAGTGTCCCCTGGGGGACAACATTGCCCCAGGTGGAGGCTACTTGTCTAACTGAACACAGTGTCCAAGTGCCTAGGAGGAAAATAGTACAGTAAGCTCCACCAGTTTGGGACACAGCCAGCATATACAAGCTTCCAAAAAAAAAAAAAAAAAAAGCCACAGCTGAAAAGGAGACAAGCTTCAGGATGATCAGCTGTGTCAGTTCCATTTAATTGCAAATTTGGACAGGCTCTGCTGAGTGAAGTACAGAATGTTTCTTGCCTTGGGCACTGATATTATATTAGAATAAAAGCAACCTGAGAGGCATTTGTTTTTGTGGGGTGTGAGTGCTTGGGCAACTCTCTGCTCATCAGATTGTTTTGAATTAATGTGGAAGCTATAAATAAAATGTTCTTCCTTTTTTTTTTTGGACCAGCTTTGATCTATTGTTATCCCACCCTTTTTAGAATCCTTTAAAGGCAATTTCCATTCAGATCCTTCATCAGTGAAGCAGACGGACTTCAATAATTCTACTCAAAAGCCTCCATCACTCTCTGCACACAAGCCCCGTGTCAATCATCTGAGCAGCCCTGTCTCCTGGATGGCTGTCCCTTAATGCCCCTGAGAATAGAGAATGGAGGGACGAGGCTGTACTAACTAGGACAGGCATGAAATGTGAGGAGAGTGAGTCTGACTGACATTTTCCTCCCATGTTAAGGTTATTGAATAATTGTGATAGAATTACTACAGTCACAATTCTCACGTGCCTGGGAGGAAAGAGATGTGTCTCCCCCTGGAGTGAGGGGCGTGATCCAGAATCCTTGCCTCCAGTTTGGTCAGCGATAATGGAGTCCTCGGACAGCAGCTGGCATTTTTGCAATTGTTAAAATCCACACATGAAGGATAACATGAGCTTCTATTGTCTTCCATTTAAGCGTCTTCTATAAAGTCAAGTTGTTGATTTTTGGTTGTAAGTCTATGGTTCTTCTACCTGCAACATTGGGAAGTTGGGCTTGAGTTTCCTGTGATAGAGCAGAGTCCATAGAGAGCCACTGGCCCTGGTGCATTCATCACGGGTCTAGAATGGAGGAAAATTGCCCAAGTACTTGAGGAAGCCATTTCACTCTATCACACAATCTGACACTTCCCATTTTCACAACTATGCAGCTAATGCCTTGATTTTTCCATAAGGAAACCAAAATATACTGGACCCAAATCTAGTTTTAACTAACAAATGATGGATGCATCTCAGAACAGCTCCTCCCTCTACAACAGGGCGGTTTGCCTGCACTATTATGCAGACTTGAAATGTTCATTGAAGGCTCCCAGGAGACTGCAGGAAATTCAATGTAAAGACGACCCTGCTTTTCAGAGACTTCAGAGAGCTTTCCTCACTTGGAGTGCATGTAGAGGTGAATTTTCAGCACAAGTACGAGCTTATTGAGTTTGAAACAAATTGGAATCTTGACCACAAGGAGTGAAGGTGGCTGATCTAATTTGAAGAAGGCATGCAGGCAAATGAGTGTGTGTGAGCTTCCTGGGACTCGTGTTCTGCCATTAGCAAAACCCAGGAGAGAGAGGAATAATAGATTCATCTTCAGGGCAGGATAGTCCCCAAGGAGTGCTGAGAGCTTTCTTCCAGTTTTAAAACGATGTGACTCTATAGGTCTGTGACCCTGGATCCCTTAAAAATTACTTGATGAAAATGGAAATACACCCTGACAGGTTCACAAGTAATAGTAACAGAAGTTTATCCAAGCCACCCATTCTTGAGCACATACCACATGCCAAGAAATATTAATCACTTTCTCTCCCCCCCCACTCTCTATGTAGATAGATATAAATACAGACAAAATTTGACACCAAGGACCTATGAGGTTAGCATTTTCACCATTGTGAGATAAGGTAATTAAGGTCCAAGGAGGTTAAATAATTTGATTTTGATAATCAGCTAATAAATGGAAGAATCAACATTAAAGCTTTTGTCATCTGAATCCAAAGTATGTTGCATTGTTTGATCCTTCATAGGCATGTATTGGCTAAGGCATAGTTGTAGAAACATAATACAATAGACTTTCAAGTTAAGTTTAGGGCAAAAGCCCTCTTCTAAACCATGCTAGGAATGTAGCCCTTGGTTAATGGTTGCTAGACATACCCTGAAAGAAAAGAAAATCTAGAGGCAGTTTCCTGTGAAGGCGCTCTATAATAGGACAGCACTTGACTTCACAGTGTGAGGTGAGAAGCTTGGTGTTCCTCCTGGGAGTCATTTTGGCTTTTGCAACTCAAAGTGTGGTCTGTGGCCTGGTGGCATTGGCATCATTGTGGAGCTTGTGAGAATTTCAGGCTCTGCTCTAGGCCTGATGAATCAGAATCTTCCTTTTAACAAATCCTGGACTGATTCTTATTTACAGTAACTGTTGGAGAAATACTGATGTGGGGCACGGAAGTAGGAATGATGTGGATTATTCAAAACATCTGGGAAATATCCATGGGTTCCCCCAAATCTAGGGTCTTAAAGTGCTATGATTTGCAATGATTTCCTTTGCTTTTAAAAGGAACATGGCATCTAAGAATTAGACAATATTTATGGAACACTAACTCTGTCTTAGGGATTGTACTAAGGAACTTATGTCCAGTTGTTATCCTTATTTTATCAAGGAGGAACTGAAGTTTATGGAGATTGCTGGGCATGCTCTGACTCAGTCAGCTGGTAAAGGGTGAGTCAGGGATCCAAACAGGGCCGGGGGACTCAGGCTTGGGACTGATCAGCATACCGTACTTCTCCCCGCCTTCACCATGACAACATCCAGGAGAGGTCAAGGGGGCATTGTGCTTCAGTAGCAGTCCCCCTGCATGTGAGCCTGTCCACCATTAGTTATCAGGCCTGCAGAAGGGAATTTATAATCAATTAAATTACAGTGTTTGTGGATTAATTAAAAAGTAAATTAAGCACAGTGATCCAAGTGCGTTGATAATAATGGGACAAATAGACATCATTTGCCTCCTGGTAGGGTACACTGACACGACAGATGCAATATCACCTGGAAAACATTTTTGCCAACACAGAGAATGGAACCTGGTTCAAATCAGAAGATGAATGACGAAATCAAATGAAGGCGCATTCTCCTGTACACGTCAACACATCAGTTTTATGGAAGGAAAAATTAAAAGGTCGGCAACTCTTATAGTTTAAAGGACACTAAATTGACATGGCAACCCCAACACACTTGGTAACCCTTGATTGAATCCTGAATGAGGTGCGCAGTGGCAGGAACAACTGTAAAAGCAATTGTCAGAACGATCAGGAATATCTGACTATGGACTATCCGCAGATTAAATCATAGAATTGTGTTGGTGTTCAGTTGAGTGTGACCGTCTTGTTCTTGTTTTGCAAAAGCAAGTTTTCGTTCTTATAGGAGACACGTGCCGAAGGTTTTAGGATTGAAGAGGCGTTTACACGTGTGGCTTCCTTTTAGATGATTCAGGAAAAAAGAAAAGAGTAAGATGAAACAGATGTGGCCAAAGGCTAGCCTTCAAATCTAGATAAAACTGAATGTTCGTTATACTATTCTTTCAATTTCTCTATTTCTCTTGAAACTTCAAAATTAATATTTTGGAAAAGATTACAGCTATTTCAATGTTATTTCAATAAAATAATGTCACTTTTGAGTAAGAGAGTCTGACCAGAGTGTGTTGAGAAAGGGGATGAAGGGGTGAGAGGCTGGGGAGAAAATTATGCTTAGAAGACCAGGAATTTCCAACCTGGGAAGCTGTAAGGAGACGGCTGCCTGCTTGGGAACATTCTCTGTGTGCATTTTGCAGTAGGAAAAAGAAATAGAAATTGCAACTTACGGCGAGATCTTCACTGTTGACTTTGTTGTGGCTTATCAGCCCTATTTGGCCATCCTCAAGTCAGTAGTTGACACTAGAGTCACAGGATTCACCCAGCACCGATCATTTCTAACCAGTCTCCCCAAGCATCCTCTTGCCTCAGTCCAGAAATGTGCTGGGGAGTTGCTGCTGGCCCCCGCCCACTTTTTTTGCTGAGGGGTTGGTCCTAGGTCGTCTTGCGTGTCCTGCCTTAGCCCCACTCCTAGCTTCTGATGCTTGGAGTAAGATTAGACACCTGAACTAAGCTGGACCAATCAGGCCTTTCCCCAGGAATTTCTAATACTGAGAAAACGAGTTTAACCTGGAGAAACTGAGCAGAAAAATCACGTAGGATCAAAACAAAGTATCGCCAGAAGCAGAATAAGCCCACATCATGAAAGAGCAGAAACCACAAATGGGCAAAGACAGGTGGTTATTTGCAAAAAGGAGACTGGAAGCAGGAATGTGGACAGAAAGAATAAAAAATGGAGTTAAACACCCTGAGCGCCCAAAGAGTCTGAAACAGCCCAGGAGCCTCTCCACCTGAAGGCCCCTTAATGCTTTTCTCGGTAAGGTTGGCTTCCTACTTACCCTACCCCTTAGGGAATACCTTCTTCCTCTTTTCTTTGAACTTGTTAAAAATGAACTACTTTGTCAGAAAAGTAGCATATCCTTGAGCATATCCTCCTTGTTTTCTGCTGGAAGTAATTCGCCCCTCTCCATGTTGGCTGAGGTCCTACAGTCCAATCCATCTCTCTTCCGGGGCACGGGACCCTGTTACTCAGGCCTGCTGTGATGGCGTGCTCATTCTAAACCCAGCCTCATCGTCTCGCCTGCCTTTGCTGTACCCAGCCCATTGGATGGGACCCCTATGGAAAGAAACCTCAATGTACACACTCTCTTAGCCTCTGGATATTAACCCATTGGTTTCTCCTTTCTCAGACAACACCCCCAAACTCTGAACTATTGCTCTCAGCCCCCCTCTCCTTTCAACCAATCGGTCTCTGAGCCAGTCCTGTACCTGGGCTCACTTGAATGGCAAAGTGATTTATTTTACTGTTTCTTTTGTTAATGCATAGTGATTAGTGGGATTAGTGGGGTATCTGTTCTGGTTTTAGTATATGTATACTGATTGCTTTAGGGACTCTAAAAAACATGGACAGGGAGGGGTTGCAATATTTATGTTTTTATTATAAAAGTAATACATGATGAGAATAGAACTCTGGGGGGAGGGGAGAAGAAAGAAAGAAAGAAGGAAAAACTTTCATAATTCTAAGATCCAGATCTAAGTTCTGTTAATACAGTGGGTCATTATGAAAGTTTTAAGATATGCAAAAATCAAGAAATGTAAAATCTGTGTGGATAGAAACAAACGGAGGCTCCCAGCAACACTGGGAAAGTCCAGCAAGTTGAAACGAGCGTAGGAAAATCCGAAGGACACTGCTGACTGTGTTTCTTGGAAGTGAAAAAATGGACCGTAACACAGGCTGTGTCAAAACTTTCATAGTGACCCACTTACAGGCAGTCCCTGGATTACAAAGGAGATAAGGCCTGTAGTTTCAATCTTAAATTGAATTTGTATGTAAGCCGAAACAGGTACATTTTACCTATTACCTGTAATAGCCTCTGTTTGCAAGTACAAGTTGTGTCTAAGTTGGACATTTGTAACTCAGGGACTGCCTGTATGTGGCTTATTTCCCTTCAGAGTTGGTTTAACACAATACGGATTATATATCCTGTGTAATTTTCAATCCTTACTATGCAATAAATGAAAAGCATTACCCTGTATTTTAAATGTTCTTTTAAAATATCATTGTAGAAGCTGAATCCTATTCCATTGTTTAATAAAAGACATAAAAATATACAAATATATAAACTAATCTAGTTAAACACACCCCCATTCTTGCACATGTTGGCTGTTTCCATCATTTGCTGATATAAACAGCCCTGGGGTGAACATCTGTGCGTGTTTTAGAGTCTTGCTGCAAAGTGACAAACTGCTCCCACAAACGGCTTTACTACCTGCTCTGCTCTGCCTCGGATTGAAAGTTCTCCTCTGGTAGAGCATCTTCCCTGCGTTGTCACTTCAGTGTTTAAAAATCTAATTGTGAAAACAATAGTAACTCATATTTGTTCACATTTTTACAGACTAATAAGATTGACTTGTTTTATTTGCTATTTGACTTGATAGAGGGCATTAAATGAGAAATAAATTTTGTTTCATTGGATGATGGTCCCTTGTATATATTTTATATGCGATTAGTGTTTTTTGCTACCCAGCGTCCTATAATCTCAAAAAAAAAAAAAATAAAAAGAATAAGAATAACTCAGCATGTGAGTAAGGCAAAGACAAGTGCCAGGAGTGTCGTGTTAGTATAACAGAGTTTTACAATTCTCTTAACACATTGTTGACTGTCACAAGTTACTTGCTAATGTGGATAACTGCTGTGTAAAATTGCTGGTCAACAGTGTGTTAAAAAAGACAACAGCAGCAACGTGTTATTGGCGGGACTATAAACTAATACAGCCTCTTTGGAAAGAAGGATGCAGCATCCTCAAAGAACTGAAGTTAGGTCTTCCATTTGACCCCCCAATCCCACTACTAGGCGTGTACCCAGAATTTAAGACATTAGCACAAGATTGTTTATCATAGTTCAATTTACAGTTGCCAAGATGTGGACAACCTAAATGCTCAGGAATAGATTAAAAAACGGTGGTATGTGTATAGCATGAATTATCGTTCATATTAACTTAAGATGGAGTTGAAACATACTCTTCCCAGTAAAGTATGATAAAAATGGAAAAGCAAATAGCCAATGTACTCAATACTAATATGAAGCCAGTAGACGATCTAATTCACACCCACATAGGAGAAAAACTCATTTTAATTCAAGTTGGGGAGAGGGAGCGGGGGAGGGGAGGGGGGATTTGGGATGCTCCTACTTAATGGGCACAATGTAAGGTGTATGGCACACTTTTGGGGTGTAGGACACAACTACAAGAGGGACTCTACCTAACATTCAAATATTGTAACCTGGTTGTTTGTACGCTCACATTAATCTGAAATAAAAGAAAAAATGTGTTAGGATGTTAGAGACACTATGTGATTCGATATTATAAGCAGCTGAGAGATGAGGTGGAACGTAAGAATAAAACAGGCTGAAATTAGAATAATTGAGAGTTGAGATGGGGGGTAATGAATCGGGGAACAGCTGCCACGTGCCACATTGTTGATCCTTAAGTTTAAGCAGAAACTCGCCTGTTAGAGGATAACTCGTGACTGGTCAGCAATATGTTAACTGAGGGTCAAGCTTGAATGGTTCCAGATTCAAAGAGGGAAAAATAAATAAATAATATACAAATGCAGATCATAACTGAAGAAAAGGCAATTTGAATGCCTTTTTGTGAAGCTTTGAAAAGAATTGAAAGGTAAAGAGCTTAGATAGCATGTGGCTTGAGATGGAAACTTAGGCTTCTGAGAGCATAAGAGTATGGGTAGAGTTCTGATGATAAAAAGATCTAAACTGCAAAGATCGGATTTTGTCTTAGTTTTGAAAATGTAGACACAGAAATCCAGGGCACTAGCTACTCATACATTTCACAGCAACCCCGTAACTGCCCTCCGCTGAGCCCTGCTGATGCCTGACCAGCTTCTTTCCTGCTGTAGTTCCCTCTTTTTCCTCCAACGTCTAGATCAGAATCACTTTGTCTGCGTCTCCAGGAGCGGAAATGAGGAATGAGTCTAAGGATTCAGGAAAGGTTGCCTTGAGTTAGAGACTTCACTTTCACTGCTCCTGAAAATTCCAGATAATTCCATTGCTGAATTGACCCTAGTCTCATCTGGTATGGAAATACTCTGTTCAAAATTTAACTCACTCTGAATCTTTTGATGCTCATCTCCAAACTCGTCACAGAATGCTCACACTTTATTTTGTGATTGTTAACACAAGAAGTCATTTTATGTTTTTGCAATTTTACTTCCCGTAGGAACAATGATACGCGAAATGTGGCTCGTGCCAGTAGTGAAATGATCAGGAGTCCTGTGAGCTGGTTATTAAGCATAGTCATTTTAAATGTGATAAACTTAAAATTAAATTAAATTTTTGAAAAAAGTCATAAACACTTTGAAGTCAGCACTTCCTAATTATTTCACTATTACCTGTGCTCTTAAGGTTATTTGCATCTACTATACTTATAAGATAGAGATTCCATATGATTAATTGTGAACTACGTGTACTATGAACACATATCTTTTTCCAAGTTTCTTTCAATGATGTCACATTTGTAGCTTGGCCACATCAGGAGTATTTATCCCTACAAAATTGGAAAATGCTACCAGTTCGGGCTTTCCCATCAATTCTTTATCTCCCTCCCCAGCCCACCATACAAGGAAATAGCTATTCTTAAACATTTGCAAGTGCCCTACAGCTTAGGGGTGATGAGGGAGGCTTTATAGCACGAGGGTGGGCTTCAAAGGCAGAGAAACTGGAGTTCATATTCTGGCTTTGCCATTTACCAACTCCATGGCTTTGTGCAAGTTATGTAACTTCTTTCAGCCTCAATTTTCTCATCTATAAAATGGGAAGAGCTTGGTGGGTGACAATTTCTTGTAATAAAATTTTAAAAATGGGAATAGCATTAGCTTCTCAAGAATATGTATTTTTTTGAGACAGAGTCTCACTTTGTCGCCCTCAGTAGAGTGCTGTGGTGTCACAGCTCACACCAACCGCTAGCTCTTGGGCTTAGGTGATTCTCTTGCCTCAGCTTCCTGAGTAGCTGAGACTATAGGCGCCCAGCTATTTTTGGTTGCAGTTTAGCCGGGACCAGGTTCGAACCCGCCACCCTTGGTATATGGGGCTGGTGCCCTACTCACTGAACCACAGGTACCGCCCATAAGAATTTTTTTTTTTGAGACTTTGACAACCTAATATGTGCCAGGCATTCTCTAAGGCATATTGTCATGTCTAAAGGTTCAATAAATGCCAACTATTATTATTATTACTATAATTATTGTGAACTTGATACAAATGCAAAGCATAAGACTGAGAGTTGATCAAGTCTGATGCGGTAGGGAAATCATAGTAGAATAGCTATGAAAGGGCTAGGAGCCAATTCAATGGTGAATACATAAAGAAAAAGGAAAGACGGAGGAAGGGAAGATGGTGTTGGAGAGGGGAACAGACACAAACCGTCTGGAAAACCTGGAAACCCTGTGCCAAGCTAAAAACTAGAACCAGGTTCTCAGGCCAATTGGCAGCCATTGGAGATTTCTTTCTTTTCTTCCCCCGCATTGGAGATTCCTAAGCAGGAGAATGTCGTAATCAGATGTATGCTGAGATGGATTATTCTGGCATCCACATGGAAATAAAATAAAATGGAGGGCCAAAGCTGAGGAGGAAAAGTAGCTGGGAAGCAAACTGTACAATCTGAATGACAGATGTTAGAGGTTTAGATCTAAGGCAGAACGGTGGACAGGGAAGCAACAGAGAGTGAGAAAAGCAGTGAGGAGATCCCTGCCTGGAGAAAGGCTTTGGGATTCTCCTATCCTCCCTGCAGAGATAACAAGTAGCTAGAGAAAACGTTTGGAATACTTCCTTCTATCCTGCGGTTTGAAAAATAAAAATAATTTTTTTTGAGTCTCATTCTTTTGCCCAGGCCAGAATACCATGGTATAATCATAGTGTATAGCAACCTGGAACTCTTGGGCTCAAGCAATCCTCGTGCCTCAGCCTCCCCAGTAGCTGGGATTACTGGGTAGTTTTTTTCCTGTTTTTAGTAGAGACATGATCTGGCTTTTGGTCTCCAACGCCTTATCTCAAGCAATCCTTCCACCTCAGCCTCATTGAGAGCTAGGATTACAGGTATAGCCACCATGCCAGACCTGAAATACCAATTCTTACATTTCTTCAGTTAAATTCTTGATTAAGGTGATACTCATTGAGCAGCACTTAAAAAAAAACAGCATTTTTTGGACAAAAAAATAAGTAAACATAAAATGACAAATTGGAATATATTACCTTAGATCTCTTTAGAACAAGGAGTTGAAAAATCTTCACGTAAAAAGCAATAGTATCTAGTTCAGTCTTTGCAAGTCACATAGTATCTGAAGTATTGACTCACTTTTGGGATTATAGAGTGTAAGCACACATTGACACCAGTTAAATGAATGAGAATAACTATGTTCCAATGACATTTTATTCATGGACACTGACGTTTGAATTTCACATAATTTTCAAGTGTCAGAAAGTATTCTTTTTACTTTTCTTCAATCACTTAAAAATGGGAAACCCATTCCTACTTGACAGGCAGTGAGCTGGATTTGGACTATGGTCTATAGTTTGCTGATGATGGGACGAGAGCAGGGAGGGCCTTCTGTGTTATCACTGGAGACAGCCAACTTTGTGCAAAAGGTCACAGACAGTCACTACCAGGGGTGATGCTTGAAATATGGGTAGAACACCAGAACAGACGGGAGAGAGTAAAGCTGTCTGGAAAGACACCTGAGATGGGACAAGTGAACTGCCTCCTTCTTGAAATAAAAACATGAGATCAGGAGACGGAAAATAGGATGAGCCAAGCATCCTGGGATAGACAACTATGTTAGGTTACTTCTGTCTCTGTCATTAGGAATTTGATTTTGAAATGAATAGAATTTGAAAAAATTCCTTAATTGAGAATTGAAATCTCAAGAGACAGAGGAAATGCTTGCAAAATGTCTACTGGCCTTAAATGAACTCAATCTTCAGGCCCGCTGGTGACAGGCCAGAATCCTGGAGACTGCACAGAGGAGATCAAAATCCTATTGTTAGTCTTTGAGAAAACAGCTCCGGCAGAGGGGTAAGATGTGAAATGAGCAAATTTCACTCTAATTTTCGAAAAAAGTAAAGGGTGTATCTTAAATATCACGTTAGGAACCCTAATGATGGTTCAGAAGGAAATTCACATGCCGACGATTAAGTAGGGGGATTATGTGTCCAAAGGGAAGAAGTCAGTTTGGGACAGAAGTCTGAGAGCGAAGGCACAGTAAGTTCATTTCCTTTATTGATACTGTTAGTAGGTGGCAGTTGGAAAAACCTCCACAGATATCTCATGACAGGATTCAGCAAGGCAGATGCAAGATCTCTCCTGGCACTCGTTTAGACTTAATGGGAAAATGAGCATCTGATGAAAACTCTCGTGTTGTTTTTGGTAAGAATGGGCTGGTCCTTCACATGAATTTTTATTCCTGAGCAGAAAGAGAAAATGGGGGAGAGAGAGAGAGGGACAAAAACTGTTTTTGAAAACACTAGGGATTTTACTGATTGCAAAGATTCCTTTGTGATGGGTAAAGCTAATAATGGTCATGGTATATGGTATATGTTAAAAGGACCAAAATGATGTGAGTCTATTTTTCCCAAGGTGGGGGGTGTCTCTGTGAGAATTTTTCTCCTGAAACTCCTGTGTAGAAAGGAATTTTTGTCAGGAGAGGACATTGGTGACCCTAACCCTAAAAGCCAGCATAAAACCTTCAATTGTCTACAATTAGAACTTGGTGGTTCGGGTGCTCTGAGGAGGATGTGAAGGGGTAAGGAGGTTTTCCGGAGCATTCCCTGATCCTGCCAGAACTTGCTTCGTGGCCACTCTGCACCACGTCTGCTCTTTGGCCATGCTAAGGATAAATATGTTCCATATCTGAATCAAAACCTTGACTGAATGTGCTCGAGGTATTTTTAAGGTTTAAGCATTTAAATTTTAGGGAAATTTCTTTCCAGACTGATCTAATCCTTTATCACTCTGATCCACTTCTAAGTGGATGTACCATGCTACCACCAGTTTGCTAAAATGTTATTCATTCATTCCTTCATTTGTTCAAATTTACTCAACACGTATTGAACATCTACCAGATATCAGCAGTGGGCTAATGCTCTGAGCACAAAGATAAAATTTTCTATACTTAAAGAGCATGTACTGAAATGAAAGAAAGAGATTCATTATGAGAAATTCTTTCAAGACAAAGATGGATAAGGGCTGAGAGTCAGCAGGAAGTGAGGAGAGTGGTGGGAGAGTTGGCGGAAGTAGTGCAAATGAGTGCTGGCTTCACGCGTTCACTCTGTCCTCTTTCAGCTAATTCACTGAGCACCCATTGCTATGCTATGAATGCTTCTGACCCCAACATTTTCATTTTAAACCTAATCCCATGTGATGGTATTAAGAGGCATGGCCTTTTAAGAGGTGACAAGTTCACAAGGGTGAAGCTTTCGAGATGGGATTAGTGCCCTTTTAAAAAAGGCCCCAGAGAGCACCCTGCCCTTCCCTCCACATGAAGACGCAGTGAGAAGGTACCATCTGTACATCAGAAACTGGGTCCTCACCAAACAGTGAATCCACTGGGACCTTGATCTTGGTCTTCCCAGCATCCAGAAGAAATAAATGTGAGAAATAAATTTCTGTTATTTATAAGCTCCCCAGTTAAAGTATTGTGTTACAGCAGCACAAGCCAACCAAAACTCTCATTAAGAATAAAGTGAAGTCAGGGATTTCTGGCCAATTTAAAGGCCTGGAGGCAAACATCTGGAGGCTGTCTCTTCTTTGTCTCTACCCTCCCATTTCTTTTCAAAACTTGCCAGTCCCTTTTCCTATGTGGTGCCCCTCCAGTGCTTAGGAAACAAGACAAACTTTTTGATTTGGTAACTTGCTAAGGTAGACTTTGTCCCAACATATGAGGCTTTAATGAATTTCATAAATGAAATTAAGGAAATTTTCTCAATGTTACTAACCATCAGGGAAATGCAAATTAAAACCACAATGAGATATCACCTTATCCCAATCAGAATAGCTTTTATTAAAAAGTCCAAAGAGAATAGATGCCGGTATGGATGAAGAGAGAAAGGAACACTGACATGGTGTTGGGGGACTGCAAATTTATACAACCTCTATGGAAAACAGTATGGAGATTCCTCAAAGAACTAACAGTAGACCTACCATCTGTTAGCAGTCCCCCTACTGAGTATCTACCCAAAGGAAAATAAGCCATTAAAAATACACCTGTCCTTGAATGCTTATTGCAACACACTTAACAATTGCAAAGACATGGAATAACCCAAATACCCATTGATTCCTAAGTAGATTTTTTAAATGTAGTGAATATATACTATGGAATATGACTCAGCCATAAAGAAGGATGCCTTTTACAACAATCTGGATAGAAATGGAGGAATCGATGCCTTTTACAACAATCTGGATAGAAATGGAGACAATTCTCCTAAGTGAAGTATCTCAAGAATGGAAAAACAAACGTGACATGTCCTCACTATTAATTTGGAACTAATTGATGAGTACATATGTCCACAAAGGGAAGTAAAAGTCATTGGAAACAAAGCTGGGGGTGGGGGTGGGGTCAAAATCTACCTTATGGGTACAATGAACACTATTCTTAAGCATTACAGAAGTGATTCATGTAACCTAAAACATTTGAACTCCCTTGATAGTTTTAAATTTAAAAAAGAAAGAAATTAAGGGCACTTAAGGCCACATGGAAGAAGGCATAAATATGTGTTAAGAGAATTGATGATGTGCTGACCACCAGTCTTCACTTCCAGGCCTTAAATTGGGCGAAGGCCACCTCTCCAAAGACTGTGGGGAACTTCATGTAGAATAGATGCTGAGCACTCCAGGGCTGTGAGGAGGACCTCTCATCTTCCCAGATGTCAGTGGAACTGCTGGAACAGCCCAGTGATCATGGGCAAATCCAGGCTGCTTTTTTAGATACTCATAAGCAATGGAAAAATAGCCAAAAAAAAAAAAAATGGACTTGCTCACACTCAAAAATGGCCATTGATGTTAGAAGCTTCCAGAACAAAAGAAGGGGGCTTGGGCTGAAAGGAGGCAGTGTTAGCAGCAGAACAGATTGGCCAAGCTTTTAAATTTTTTCCAGTTTGAATGATTTAGACACCAAAGAGCAACTATGCGACACTCTAATCCTTGTTTTTCACCCTCCTGTCTAGAGCAAAGTCTTTTCCTTTTCCTCCGACCCCTCTGACAATTTGTAGCTAGCATTGAGCATTTTGAATGTGCCGTTTTGATTTGGATGATGACAAGATATTTCTTGAAACTGATTTACTTTATGCCAAATATGAAATTGGATTTGTGATGGTTGGAGCAGATGGAAAATCCATGAAAAAATGCCAGAGCAGCCCCAGCGCAAGCCCAGGGGCTGTGAAATCAGGCCACTTTTTTTTAACTGTATCACTAATTATGTTATATTATTTTTCCAGTTAATGATGGGTTTTTAATTTATTTTTAATTTTTTTACTTTGGATTCATGTAAGGGTACATACGATAAGAAGACAGATGGATGGCCAACAAACACATGAAAAAATCAGACTACTTTCAAATGAGAGTGGGGTGGTATCCTAGGGCTCTAACTCAGGTAAAGGAAAAGGCAAATTAGCAAGATGATCAATAGGTGCTCAACTCCTTTTAAAGTGGGGTCTGAGTCTAAATTTCTGAGTCTTCCTGTGGAAAAACCAAAGCAACATCAGCCTCCCTCAGATAGGGTCTCTCCTCCCTTCCTCCCCAGCCTCTGACGTTCTCACACAGCCCTCCTCTGCTCCACTGCCCTCTGTTTCTTTTCCACTCTGGCTTCTTCCTGTGTCCTTGCCCGGCTCTCACCCTGCCCTCCGTCCTCTGCCTTCCCTGCTTTCTTCTGCCCCCTGGTCTTTTCAATGTATCCCAATGCCTGGAGCTCCCTTCAGAGTCATTATTCTGCTTCTAACATGAGTGGCCACAATAAAAAACAGAGTGGAAAGTGCTCCTTCCACCTGCTCTGACTGCAGACTGCTCGTGGGTGAGGAAGAGGAACCATAAGGAAGAACCTGCAGGCTCTCTGGGGGCCTCAGCACCTCACAAGAGCTGCCTCCAGCCAGTTAGGGTGAATACCTAAGCTCTAGTGTTGGATCAAGGGTTCAGGGACTACCAAGGAAAGAGGAGAGTGGCCCTTATCCCAGGGCAAACCTTTTCTTGCAGTTTGGTACAGTTTCATAACTTCTTCCTGCTCTCCTGATGTAGTCTTTTCTGTGAATTACCTAAGCCTATTAAGTAGACACCCCCTTGTTCTGTGAATGGTCTTTGGTCTTCTCTTCTCTTGGACAGAGCCCACATTCTTTGCCACAGTTCATTGTGTCCTCTGTCCCTGCCATTTTTTTTTTTTTTTGAGACAGAGCCTCAGGCTGTCCCCCTGGGTAGAGTGCCATGGCATTACAGCTCACAGCAACCTCCAACTCCTGGGCTCAAAAGAGTCTCTTGCCTCTGCCTCCCAAGTAGTTGGGACCACAGGCGCCCACCACAATGCCCGGCTATTTTTTGGTTGCAGCCATCATTGTTGTTTGGCGGGTCCAGGCTGGGGATTCGAACCCGCCACCTTAGGTGTACGTGGCTGGCACCTTAGCCGGTTGAGCTATAGGCACCGAGCCTGTCCCTGCCATTTTTCTGCTCTGAGGCTGGTCCTTGTTCTCTCTGCGCTCTGCTCCCTCATAATCTAGTCATGATGATATTCTTATGAGTCTATGCCTGGCCTTGGCATGCAGTTCTCTTTGGGAGGAGCATCCTTTCCACCCCTTTACCAGAGCTCCAGGCTAACTCTTACTTGTCCTTTCACTTTACCAGGAAGCCTTCCTTGATCTGCTCTCCCACACACACCTGCATCCTCCTATCCACATGCACAAACCATTCTGTGCCCACACAACCTACACCACACGCACGTATACACAAAAACCCCCATGCCCACATTCATAACCTGTACACACATGCCCAACCACACATATCAGATTAAACCATATGCGATTTGACTTACTTGACTTACAAAAGAGTAATTTCATTACATCATCTCCACACTTCGACCTATAAATACACACCTATTCCCCATACATTCTCTTGCTCAGCACACAGCCTCCAGAAACCCCATCTACTTAGTGTTACATGTTTGGATTGCATAGTACCCTCATCTCCTTCACACTCGGCTGACACTACATTTTTCGTAGCAAGTGAACATTAACTTTTCTTAACCCACAGAAAAGATGTATCTTTTCTCTTGATCTTCTGAGATCCTAGAAGCTTAGCAAGGTTGATGAAAGGACAGACACTTGGAATAGAGTTTCCTTGGTATTTCAGTAATGCCATCTCACTGTAGTGTATAGGAAGCCCATAAGTCAATTTCTAGAGGGATCTACAAAATAACGGTATGTTTAAAACTAGTGCAGAAAGGACAGCCTAGAACAGATAGAAGGAATGCGATCCAGTTCTACAAATACTGAGACTCTACAGGTGCTGTGGACGGAATTATGTCCCCCTAAATCCATAAGCCAGGAAGAGAAGACTCACCAGAAACCAACCTGACAGCACCTTGGTCATGGACTTCCAGCCTCTAGAACTGTGAAAACACAAGTCTGTTGTTTACGCCCCCCACGCCCCAAGTCTGCGGTGTTTTGTCATGGCAGCCTGAACAGAGTAACGTGGCTGGGCACACACTCCAAGCCTGGGCGACAGGGCAGTGAGCAGACAGACGAGGTCTCCACGCTCACAGAGCTTACACGCTACAAGATAAAAGCTTTGTGTTTTGATGCCTCCTGCCCGAGGGTAGCAAGGGCTCCTTGCTGCTGCTGGGTGGGTATTTCTAGGTTTCTTCACGGTGATTTTGTTGTCAAACTCTGCAGTCCTGTGTGACCTGTTTCATGCAGTGAATTTCCTCTTTTGAAAATACCTGAAGTGCTTTCTATTGCCTGGCTGGACCTCAGTAATGAAGTGCATTTTCCAGTGTGATTTCTGAGGATCACTGCATAATTCTGGTACCACACAAAACATGCAAACGGTGCTTTACTCATGATTGTTACCTCGACATTCCCTTTACCCACTCTCCCACCTTCCGTTCTCCAGGAGTTTGGTCCTACAACTTGTCTTTCTGAAGCTCAATAATCCCTCTCTGAAGATAATTAAAGTGGTGTCATTAAAACAGATTGAAAATATTGGGTTGGTAACGGACCCCAATTCAAGTGTCTCTGGCAGGGACTTTTAAACAATGGTGGGTTTCAACCTATGCAAGTAATAAAGTGATGTTTTTGGAAAGCCCCACCAGTTTTCTGGTCTGCTCACTCTTGGTTTGTATACTTATCTGTACAGGCCAATTTTATATTCTTATCATTAGAGTTTCTTGGTTTTATACATGACAGATGAAGACGGGTGAAGTGCTCCGAGATTTATAAGCAGGACCTCACTGCTTCTTCTTGGAACTATGATTTTGATCAAAGCTGAACCTGTTCCCAAGATAAACAAGAACAATATCTCTGGGTAGTAATTTTCAAACAGAAGTTGCCAGAAGGAAGCTCTAGGACCTATTGAAATAAGAAGAAAGATTTTTTTTGTCCTACACATGCTTTTTTTTTTAAATACAATTAAAAATGAGTCAGACATTTTATATTTAAAAATTTCAATCTCTCTTGTCCATTGAAAGGTTGGGAAATTCGGACAGAAGTGTTCTTATTCCTACAAGGTAATAACAGCTTCCTGAATTAAAATAAAGCATTTGATCTCCAGGTCACTGTGGTGCCCAGAGGCTCAATCAATTATTTACTTCATCTCTCTGGACCTGTAGTTATTTAAGTATTTGTCCCCATGGTATAATGTGACACGAGGGAGAAATAAATCTGTGTAGTGTTAAGCAACTGAACCTTGGAGACTTACTAACTACCATAGAATAGCCAGCCTATCTGACTAACATATGAGGCTTTTCTGTTATGCTGGTACAATCTAGGTGGAAGTAAGGATACACTCTTGAGGTACGTACAAGTATACCATGTTGTATTAGTCAGGTTGTCTAGAGAATCTGCACTGATAGGAGATATGTGTATATACACTATATATGTATACACAAACACACATACATACATACATATATATACACACATACACAGGGTAACAATAAAGTTAGTGTGTGTATGTATATATATACACATTTACACATATATATGTCACATATACAAGGTGATAATATATTTTAATTGCACACTATTTTAAATTGTGCACAAACTTTATGGCTACCATGTATATTTATATTTAATATGTGTGTATATATATGCATAGATATAAATGTATATATATTTATGGTAGATATATAGTAGATTTGCTATATACAGTAGACATATATAGTTTATATAGTAGATACATAAATAATATATATGTCATACACACACAATGGCCTTTGAACAACATGAGTTTGAGCTGATGGATCCACTTACATGTGGATTGTTTTCCAGAAATATATTGGAAACTTGTTTGGAGATTTTTGACAAAATATACAATCTAGAAATACCAAAAAGTTCAGAATAAGTTGGGTCTGTCACAACTATGTAGCTACAAGGCTACTTTGTCATTTACTACCACAAAATAGACACACCTCTATCACAAAAAGTTAAAATTAATCAACACACATACAAACACAGACTGAGGAATGAAAGACCTTGCTCCAGACAATTAGCTTGATCATTAGGTACCACCTGGGGGTTGTCCTTTGGTTTTTCTGGTGCTGTTCGGTGTGTGCTTTCTGTACATTGACTCAGTCAATTCTCGTAGCACCTCAGAGCGGAGAACTTGCATGGTGCTCCTTGTCTATCTAGAGCCTGTGTGTGAATCAGCAAAAAGTTCCTTTTTCTAAGACACTTTAGTTCCATCTGTTGGAAAATGGTCACAATATACTATTTTTGTTAGAACAACTTCGTGTCGGCATCAGCTGGGAAATTTAGGCGTATACAAACCTCCCGTGTCTGTGATGCGAATGGTGCTCCCCTAGATGTGCTGCCATTGTATCCTGCACACCTAGCACAACTGCACACAGAGGGGCTGTTGATACTATTGATATCCCCTTTCTTCGAGGGGGAGACGGAGGTTCTCAGAAGTGAAATCGGCTGAGATTATGCCAAGAGATAGCACTGTGCTTTGAGCCAAGACAAACAGCGCAGGGCCAGGTACACGCGTTGGACATTAATTGCATAATTAACAGTTTTTATCCTTGTTAGAACTGACTCAAAAAGAAATTCATTACAGATTTTTGCCTTAAAAGGAGAGTTATTCTAATGACAGCCTAACGGATGAATTAGAGGGAGAAGATAATTGCATTACTTGTATGAGTTGGCCCAGCGTTATTAACTGGTTTGTGCGGCCTAGTTTGGTTCAGTGTTGTAATGCTGCCTTCTTGTGTGTGTTTTTAAGGCTTTGCTAATTATGAAATGCCTTCCATTTGTGACATACTTCATCTGCTTCAAAGAGTTTCTCCATTTACTCTCAACAGTAGCCCTGAATGGCAAAGGGCACACGGTATCATCCAGATTTCATGGATGTAAGAAGAGAGGCTCCATCTAGCATGATTCCCTGTTTGTGTGTTAAAGGGCTGAGCAGATGAGTGTTAAATCTTTCTGCTCAGGAACAGCAGTGAATCCCTGAGGCAGCAGGTGGGCCCTAGGTTACCTGTTGAATCTTCTCTTCAACCACAAAACCCCAGGGATGCAAAGCTAAGAGGCAGCACCTGCCCTAGACGGTGCACACCACCTGCCAGCTGGCAGCCAGACCATGCCACCACGGCCAGAGAATGAGAAAAGGAGGTGTGCTCCAGTGTACCAGGACGCAGAATGTGGAACCCCCAGCCCTGCCGCTGCTAAGGCTGTGACCTCAGGAGAGTTACTGAACTTTCCTGTGCTTCACTCACCTCATTTGTACATTTGGGACATCACAACATCAAGGGGTTATTGTGAGGATTACATAACTTCATATATGTATTCTGACAATGAAGTTTGTGAACTTGCCACTGTACGCTTACATTGGCAGCACTGTACAAAGACCTCGGTAAGGTTTCATAACCTTGATTTGTCAGCGTCTCTCAGCTGTGTCTGTGCTGAAGTGTTAACAGCACTGTCTGAGAGGGAGTTTTTAGCCAGGAAACAAATAACTATATTGCAACACCCTTCCTACTCACCTAATCTGGTCCCCAGTGGATTTTTCTTTACCCAATGATAAAGATAATATCAAAAGGAAGGTAATACAACAACAGCTGAGTAATACAACAGCAGCTCCGATGCCAGCCGTTCCAGAAGAGTCTCATTGAAGGGTGGAGTAGGCTCTGGTGTCAGTGAATAGCTTCTCAAGGCGAGTACCTCAGGGCCACCAGACTGATATTCAGCACTGAGGTATGCAGCATTTTTTTCTAGGATAAGGTCACGAACTTGCCAGACCTCCTAGGCAAGGTCTGCGTAGCTCATAGGCAAGTGCCATAGAGGGGCACTGACACACAGTCCAGCACAAGGGACACACTACGTTCCTGCTACTACACGTGCACTTGTTCCTTCCTCCTCGAGGCAAAAGTGATCAGTGCTCCGCGTCTGCAAAGGAGGCTTCAGAGAGGAAGCAACTGTCCTATCCAGCCTTCTTAAAATATTTAAGAAAAATATTCCTTGAAAGAAGAAACGAGAGCATGCCATGATTTATTCCTAGTTGGCATTTTTTGAAGAGTGGCCAGTCTCTGTAAGGGAATGAGAATTTGCCAAGGTTATGGACAGACCTATGGTTTGAAAATGCTCATTTTAAGGATATTTCTAGAACACATAAAACATGCTTCTCTTTGATTTTAAATGGAAAATACAAGCATAACTGAATCTTCTCTCAATGACTCGGGATTGGCGTCTTGCCTTTAGTGATCTGTCCTCCCTGCACCTAAAAGTGACTTCCAGCAGGCTGCTTTAATTCACAGAGTCGTCCAGTGCGGAATCTGAGAGATGTTTCCACCATGACAAACGATATGACAGGCAGCAGTGTGGTGCTTTGCTCCTAAATGGTCAGTTGCTCCACATTTGGGGCTTTCTGGGTTCCAAATGCAATGGTGACAGAAATCTGGGACGTCTCCTCGAACCTTGTCCTGCCCCTGGCACTCCTCTACTGTGTGGACTTTGGTTCTTTGCCAATGTCTATTTCTGTCTTGTGTTGGTCTTAACAAAAGGACAAGGACCGTCTAGAACAATGGGCCCCATGCAAAACCAAAACACTGAAGAAGCTGAGAAGGGAAGCATAGATGAAATCAGGATGTCTCCAAGAATGTCCCAACAAGAAGGGAAGATTTGCTTCTCTCAAACAGACTGAGAGTTATGGGAAATGGAAGAAAGAAAAAAAAAAAAAAACCAACACTTATCTGATGCTTCAGAGTTTGCAGAGCAGTTTCACTTCCAAGATCACTAAACAAGAGCCTCCCACAAAAATTCGCCCAGGCCGATTTCTTCAAGTGTTTTCCCTCTGGCAGTCACCTCTAATCTACATCACTGTGTCCTAGTTGAAAAGAGACCCAGAAAAGAGTTCCTGGCTCCCCTCTTGAGGAGGCAAGACCTAAAAGCTTAGAAACTCCCCAGTATAGGAAGGATACTCAAAAAATGTCAAGGCAGCCCAAAACACATCTGCTACAGAGATTCCTCCAGACATGAAGAGGGTGTCGGGCAGGCAGGTCCTTATATGAGGTCCAGCACAACTGCAGCTGCTCCTCAACTCATGATGTGGCTGCATCTGTACTATGAGTGTATCATAAATTGAAAATATCCTAATTTGAATGTGCATTTAATACATCTAACCTACTGAGATTCATAGCTTAACCTACCTTGCCTAGCTTAAACCTGTTCTGAACACTTACATTACCTGAGTAAAACCATTGAAGGCAACGTCTTTTTTATAATGAAGCTATTACAAATAATTTTGAATCAAAAGTCAAAGTGTGGCTCCTAATGCATGCATACTGCATTCACACCATCCTAAACAATCATGGGTCAAGGCTGGGCATGGTAGCTCATGCCTATAATCCTAGCACTCTGGGAGGCCGAGGTAAGTAGGTTGAGCTCACAGGTTCAAGACCAGCCTAACCCAGAGCAAGACCTCATCTCTAAAAATAGCTGGGTGTTGTGGCCTATGCCTATAGTCCCAGCTACTTGGAAAGTGGAGGCAAGTGGATGACTTGAGCCCAGGAGTTTGAGGTTGCTATGAGCTGTGATGATGTCATAGCACTCTAGCCTCAGCAATGGACTTGGACAAGAAAGAAAGAAAGGGAGAGAGAGAACAAGAGAGAAATGAAGAAAGTTGTCTGTGGAGAACCATCTACACAGCAAGGAAGCAGCCAAGCAGATTTTTGTCCCCTTAAATCAGCAGAGCCCTCGAATCTGACCCGTCATAGCCCTTTACCTCCTTCTCTGTGGATTTGCATATTCTGGATTCTTCACATAAATGGAGACACACAATATGTGACCTTTTGCATCATCTTGGTGTAATATGTTCAAGGTTTCTCTGTGTCCCAGCAGCCATTTTTATTTCTACATCTTTTGGTTGTCTACAACTGCTGTAACAAAGAGCCACATACTCAATGGTATGAACAACGGAAATTTATCTAACATCTCACAGTTCTGGACGTCAGAAATCCAAGAGAAAAGTGTTGGAGGGTTGGGTCCTTCTGAGGCCTCACCCCAGGCTTGGATGCTGTCCCCAACCCTTGTGCGCCTGTGTCCAAATTCCCTCTTTGTGTAAGGCCACCAGTTATACTGTACTGGAGTAGGGATCACCCTAATTATCTCATTTTAACCTGATAACCTCTGTAAAGACCTTATTTCCAAATAAGGTCACATTCTGAGATATTGGAGGTAAGCACTTCAACATACAAATTTTAACGGGGGACACAATTCAATCAATAGCACTTTTTGCAGATTATAGGAAACAAACAAGGGAACTCAAGATTGCTGACAGACAAGTCTGATAGATTTTCATTTTCTAATTGCTTGAACTTGCATTTGGTGGTTATTATGAACCCAAAGGCATCTCTCTTCTCTTATCTTCTTAAGGTTGGCCACCTGTTCTCTTCTTAGCCTCTTTCTCCACCAGAGCCTCATTCCCAGGAATTTCCTGATGAGACCCTTCGGACTCTCAGGTGCTATCCCATTGCACACAAATTAGACAGCCCTGTATGTCAAGGGTCTTAGGGCTGCTGCTAGGCCAGTTTGCCCACTGCAGTCCTCTCAGCCCTGGGAACCCTGAGTATGCTCAAACTGTGACCTTCTCTCCCTTTTTCTCAGCTCTTCTCCCTCCCAATCCTCAGGGACCTAACCCCCCACCAAGTCATAACACAGGATGACAAGTTCAATCAAATCAATTAGTCCTTGCTGCTGGGAGAGTCTTCCAGGAGAACTTTCCCCAGGTAAAATGTTTGCTAAAGAATATGATGACCATAGGGAAACTGAGGCTGGAAGACAGGTACAACACCTTGTCCAAGAGCCTGGGATTCCTTGCACAGGAATAATGTGATCCATTTTATCACAAATCTCTTTTCCTCTTTCCTTCTGCAAGCACTTGGATTCAGAGACCAAAAGACCACAGCCCCTCCTTAGAAGGTGTAACTCGATGTGTGGTTGAGTGGCAACATACCTAGCTATCCAAGCCTTTCTACTCATTTGCCAAATGGGGCTAATTCCAGCCCTTCTATGAACCTCACCATCACCCAAAATACACAAGGCAATGCAGAATGAGGTTTTTTTTATTTTTTAAATTCATTTATCCCTGCCATAAAGGACCTATAGAGGTTCTCGTGGGGGTAGAGCCCCAGGGAACACCCTCTGAGCTCGCCTTGCCTCTTCTAACCTCATCCAAACAATTTTTCTTGCTTCCATGAAAGAAAATCCAACGCTTCATTTAGAGAATTAACCTCAGATGTTAGAAATGATTTCTTCTCAGCTACAGGGAGGCCGTCCGGGTTAGGTCAAAGTACCGTTCAGCAAGGGAGGCCAAAGCCAATCTATTGAAAAAGCTATCTGGATTTATCTGAGAAGGGGATTTATCCTTCAGAGAGCAGAGAGCAGAGCAAGGAATTGGTGAAAGCTCACAGATCAATTCTCTTTTAACCTTTGAACTGTGAGTCTGTGTTACGTGGTTCCACGTTCAGACGGGCTGGAGCCTCTTCTAAGCAAAACAATAATCGTCTCATATACAGTAAAACAGATGAAGTGGAAGAAATACGTTAACCAGCACTGCAATGGGCAATTGCCTCTGTTCACAAGACGTTCCAAGCCCTGCTTCCACACAGTTCCACATGCTACATTAACTTTAGCCTCCGAGTAAGATTTTTACTCAGACGTGAAATAATTGTTCCTTTAACAACATGTGACAACAGGGAAATGCCCGGTATTAATACTGACACATTCTAATCTGTCCTAATGCATACAGTGAGTGAGTTCCCTAAATGATGTGGCGAATCTTAAAGGTACAATCCTTCCCCAGTCCACAGCCAAATTTAATCTATGGTACAAATTAGTGCTCCGGTGCTGGAGGAATAATTTATGCTTCCCTGCATGTAGGAGCTCTATGCATTTCCAATTATATTTATTACTCTGCCTAAATGAAAGGCGGAAGGTGCTTGGGGGAAGACAATCGGAGAGGAAGAGAACTAGCCTGGTTATTCCGACTGCTCCTTAGAGCCTCCTCCTGCAGCCTTGCCATCTGGTTATGCTAGAAAATATCCAACCGACTTTCCCTTCTCTGAAGGAGCTCTGCCAGCTGCAGGACTTTGGTGATCTCATTTGCAGCTTCATCCGGCTTTGGGGGATGCAATTGGTCTAAGCCAGGATATTTGAACTCATGTCCTGAAAGCAAATCATTTCAAGATGGTTTATAATTTGCAAGGGCCATTTCCTATACCATCCCTGTTTAAGTATCCTAACATCCGAGTGATGAAGACCAAGGTTCTCAAACCAGAGCAGGCATCTGAAGCTCTGGAGGGCCTGACAACACACCTTGCTGGGCTCTTTCCTCAGACTCCCTGATTCCGTAGGGCACAGATGAGGACCTGAGAGTTTGCATTCATGCCAAGTTCCCATGGGATTCTGGGATTTGAATGTGCATTGACACTGACATCTAGGGGCCAAACTGTGAGAACCACCAATGTAGATTATTATCTCCATTTTACAGGAGGAGATGGAGGAACATCGGGGACTCCTCCAGGATCACCAGACTGCAAAGGCTCGGTCCTAACCCTCTGACCTTGACCCCCTGCCACCTTCTGATTGAAATGCCTCGAACACACAGAATCTGGCTTTACCTCCAGAGGGCCCTCAAGTTATTCCTTGGCAACGTCCAAATTCCTGTTCTCAGTCCAGAATGCATTCTTCTAGATGGAGGAGACAGAAATCAAACAGGGATCACTGTATCACCCATCTGTCTTCATCACCCTGTCAGCGTAGGCAGGGGCTCTGCGTGCATTTGACCTTTCATCTGCTCTAATTACCCGCAGAAAACCCTGTTTCACTTTTCTCAGCATGTTGGCAGTTCCATGTGTGGGGCTTTATTGGCTTTCCTAATGCTTCTCTTGCAGATTCGTCTTGGGCCATGTGTCCTCATTCCCACTTTTGCACATGCAGTATTTATACCTGAGCTCAGCTGACAGTCTCCCCATGAACCTCCCACCTCCTTCATCTTCAGGGTCCATAAAATGGTGCGTTTGGTGCTGGGGCCCCTTACTACCTCACTCCACCTTCCAGACTGGTGCCCTTCCCTCTTCTGAGCCTTTTGCCATCCACCCAGGAGGGCAGACACAGCCCCTGTCCTTGGAGGCAGCCTTCCCCATTGGAACTGCCACAAGCTCTCTGCTCACTTATTCTCTGACTCCAGTCGCCTCCATTTCACCAAGTCTGCTCTGTTGGTTGGAGTCAAGCCCAGGCGTGGCAGTGTCCTCTTCCTGCCCTTTCTCTCCTTTAGGAAGGGATATTGGCAGACCAGTCAAACATATGTCAGCTACTCTGCATCTCATTTGGTGGGACTTCCCAGCTGATGTCAGCGTGGAGTCTGGACTTTGTTTCTGTCACTCCCACACTTTGACTCCAGGCCAGCTGGGCGAATCCTGATCTTCACACAGCACTCCCATTAGCCGGGGCTCAGCACCACGTTCCTCTATCTGCTCTTCTATCGTTCCCACATGCCTTCTAGATGGCATCCACACACTGCCAAGAGAGCACGCAGACAGAGAGGATCCCTGGGCACGCAGAGCTGCTCCATCTGGCCTCAGAATAGAGATGAGGTCTTTGCGTGCACACGCGCGCACACACGCACACACACACACACACACACACACACACACCTCTTCCACCTAACCAGCCCTATATATTGGGCTTCTGTGTGAGATTTCACTGGAAGTAAAGATTTAGTACAATTCCAACATTTTATATCACAGACACTGAAAATAGAGGTTCAGAATTATTTGTGTGCCCCAAATTGCAAGGCACTGGTTACAGTGACACAGCCAGGGATGTTCGGTTGCCCTCTCTCTCTTCTCCTTCTCCTTTTCCTACCTCTTCCCCTCCCCTTCCTTCTCCTCCTCCTCCCCCTTTTTCCTCTTCTTCTTCCTCCTCCTTCTTATCTTCCTGTTTGGCATTATTTAACATAGCCCATTGCTTAATGAATTGCTGTTTCACAAAACAGTTGTTATTACTTAGAAGTAAGGAGGCTATAAAAAAATCTCTTGGTAAAATTTAAAACTTTTTAGTTCTGTGACAGTAAATGTCATAGGTCTTCTCCTGTGGTGTGATGGGCTATCTGGTTTTCCCCAGTCAGTCTTATAAAATGCTACCCCCCTCCCCCACCAAGCCTTTTTTTTTTTCCTTTTTGGAGACATAGTCTCAAGCTGTCACCCTGGGGTAGAGTGCTGTGGCAGCACAGCTCACAGCAACTGCAAACTCTTAGGCTTAAGTAATTGTCTTGCCTCAGCCTCCCAAGTAGCTGGGACTACAGGTGTCGACCACAGCACCTGGCTATTTTTTGGTTGTAGTTTTCATTATTGTTTGGCAGGCCTGGGCTGGATTTGAACTCGCCAGCCACCTGTCTGTGGCTGGCACCCTACCTGCTTGAGCTACAAGCAGAGCCTGATGAGCCATTTTTCCTTCCCAGGCTCACTCTGTCTACCTCCCAGAGTCTACTCTACGATGCTCAGGAGCAAAAGCCACTACACTGTTTTCACTTCCCAATGAAATTAAGTTGGGCTTTAAAGACCCTTGGGAAGACTACTTAGATATAGATATTAGCTCTCAGTAGCCCCCTGCTCTCTCTTCCACAGGGTCAGACCAAAGTCCTGGGGCAGGGAGGCTGAAACCATCTGCACATTCCAGGAAGAGCTCACCAGGTTCCCTTTATAGGTCTCTCTTGGGAGCTGCCATGACCACAGTGTTTAGGATTCAGGCCCTGAGGGTCCTATGCCAGTCCTCTCAGGGACACTGCCCAATTAGAGGTGTCGCGTGACAGCAGACCACATGATGCTCAAAGTGAGAGCCACCACCTCTGCATCCTTCACCAGCTTCAGTAATCACCCGCTCCCAAGTTCAGGGCCCTCCCCTGTTTATACTTCCTTCTCGGGACAATCCAGCTGTTTTCTTCTATGATTCTTGCTTCTCAAAAAACAAAAGCCTCTTACCTCGTCTCTGGAGTAAACCCAAACTAACAAAATACAAAGCCTAAAATGCCCTCTTAAAAGAAAAAGGGGAATAAAACCCTCTCATTCTTCACTGACAAGCCTATAAAGAAAGAAGACAGAGTTACCATCTTGTTCTGTGTGTCAAGCCCCCAGGTTCTGCTTCCCTGCTACCTCCCTGCCATCCCCTGAATGACAGCCCCACAAAGAGAAAGGCAAATAGTTTCCTGGCCCTGCCTAGCATCTCTGGGCTGTGGCTGAGGTGTGCAGGCCCTGCACACATTAGACCCCAGCATACAGGCCTTGCTGAGGCCCACTGCCCCTTCCAGCAACCATCAGGTGACAGTCTCTCCCCTGACCTTCACCCGGGGCAGCCATCCATGGGGTAGAGGGGGTGCTGAGGAGCTGTCTGCTCTGCTCCCCACTCCCAGACTTTTTGTCTCCCCTGAGCACAGCCCTCTACAGTCCCAGGCCTGCAACAGATCCCAGTCAATCCCTTGCGTAGTAGGCTTTCACTACAGAGCCATTATTCTTAATCTCCTGTACAAAGTTTCATTAATTCTTTCCCTTTTTCCACGCTAAACCATCAGTACTTCAAGTAAGAAAATGTGCCTTGCTCTCCTTTCACCCTCTATGCCCCACACAGTCACATGCAGAGCTATGTAGAAGATACACAATATTTTACTTTCAATTATATTATCTGAAAAAAAAATCCAAGTCTGTGCCTACAAAGGAATTAAGTGTTCTTACCTCTTCAAACAAGGGCTGTACATCCCTGGGCTATATCATTTATTTTGTGTTCTAGATTTTATTCTCTTCTTACCTCCTTGTGCCAGTACTTAGTTATTTCTTTCGCTTACCTTCTCCGGAAAGCAATGAACAAATGTCAGGTGATCTCAGGGATGGGGGGCCTCACAATATGACTCTCAAATCCTGTGGGGTAGGGGAGAGGACAATGGTAGCAAAAGCTGGAGGCCTGTCCATGGGAAGCATTCTCAGCCCCACAACCCAGGCCTATCCCAGTCATGGGAGCTGGGAGCCAGAGAGGCTCATTGGTGACACATTTTAATAAAGTATGCTAAATTATATGCTAGTGGCATTAATAGCAATCAGTCTCGTAGAACATGGGATCTAATGGCTCATAAATGAGATGCAAGTTCATTTGTGCAGGCTCACTATAATAAACTAATTATTTTGCAACTCTCCAATTATGCATTTTTCAAAAAGCTGAATTGCATTAAAAACATGTTATGGCTTTATAGATTGTGTCTTTAGGGAGAGGAGGAGATACATCTGCTCCACAAGTGCCCAAGGAAAGAGAGAGAGAGAGTGTGTCGGAGTCACAGGCAATAGATAAAGAGTAAGCCAGCTGCCAAATGACAAATGTAGTGGAGGAAGACAAAGAGCTGTCAGTTTCCTCATCAATTACAGCTGGTCGCTTACCCACGAGAGAGTAAATTGGCGCAGCCATCAAAGACGGCTCTGTTAGAATTATGGAGTTTGAGATCTCCACTGATTTATTCAGTGCCCGGGGTCCAGAAGGGTGTGTGTTGCTTTGGGATTAAGATTTTTCCGCTCAGAGCTCTCCAGAAGCTCATGGACAGCCCGTCGATGTCAGAAACACTCTGGCTCTGTATCTTGGGGTAGAAAGAGGTGACTGACAGGCCTGCCAAGCAAGCCAGAGGCTGCCGATGTGCCTCTGAGGCCTGGGGGGAAGCTGCAGGGAGCATATGCAGCGGGGCTGACATGCCATACAGGCTCTCAGCTAGTTAGAGGGGAAGGCCAGCGGGAGAATGGAACTTTGGCACCTGTCTCTCTCTGAAGGGCCCACACAACCGCCCTTGGTTACCTGTGAGGCCAGATGGGTTTAAATCCCAGTTCCCTTCTTCATTTTCCACGGGACAGCCACACATGTTGCTTAACCTTAGAGAGGAGGGGATGTTCTTTAAAGTTTTTTCCTTTTCCACTTTAGAAAACATTATATGTTTATGGTAGAACAATGGATGTAATAGCAACTGTCCGATGCATAAGGTTGGTCTCGGCACGTTTATTTTTCTGATTATTATAAACTAGTATCTTCATGACTTACTAGCAGGACATCTCATGTCATCTTTGTCTCCCTGAATTATCTAAAAATGCTGGGGACTCAAACAGTGCAAAATGGGACAACTGGACTTCTGTCCCCAGGAGGAATTTATGCTGGAGTGTCAGCTACTCCTATCTTGGCATCCACGTGTCAGAACTGGTAGCACTCTGCACAGTACCAAGAAGAGGATGGCTGATGGCTGGAAGAGTCTCAGTTCCACCACCTGCAGCTGAAGCCAACCGACTACTGGGGCTTCGCCAGGAAGAAAGGGCCCATCCTCTGCATCAGATCTCAGTTAAGTACCCTGAACATGGGTGCCCACAGCCCCAGCCTCCTGTGCCCACTTCCCTGGCTCCCACACACTACCACTCCCAGGGTGCTGACATCTCCAGGGTGCTGGGTGTGGATTGGTTCTACAGACCCAGAACCAATGTCCATCTTATTGCCAGGGGCTCTATGCTGGTGCCTCCACAGCTTCCCTTCTCACCATCAAAACCAAAGGGCTGAATGTAACATTCCTTCCCCAGTGCCCCCCACCCCTATCCCTCAGGAGGAAGCCCCCTATAGGAAGTCAGAGGAAATCTCCCTAAAGGAAAATTATAAACTGAAGCCAAGGTGCCCACAGCATCCTATGCAGCTGATATCTCACTCTAGAAAGGGGGAAAACTCCACAAATTTCATCTCTATTGAATGGAGTACACCTGCCACCACCCACAGAAAACCAACATTCTGCAAAATATCCTTCTTTTTCTCCTTTCCTAAGCCACACAATGCCCTGTTACCCCAAAATATACATCGTTCTGTTTTTATAACATGTTAACATTTCTAAAATTTAGATGTGTATTAATTGATCTGTACATTATTTGAAATATGTTCTTTTGAATAACTACATTACATATTGCACATTACATTGAAAATCAATGTATTATTACAGTTAGAGAATATTTCAAACTAATCCAATGGATGCTTTTGATTAGATAAGTAAAAGTTTGTTTTTTGACTCTTCGTCACCAAATTGAGATCATACTACCCACATATAATTGATAGACTCAAATGGAGGGACCCGCCCAAATATAATGTCCCACCCAAGAAAGAAGAAAAGTACCAACCCCTACCCTACTGACCCTTTAAAATCCCCATGCACCTTAACCCACATGCTGACTTCCTCCTGGAGCTCAGCTCACCCACACCAGATGGAATAAAGGCCAACATGGCCCACACAGAACCTAGACTCCATTTCCTTTCATTTCCTGTTTCAGAATAATCTTTTCTTTTTCAGTCTTTGACCTCTCCATAATTTGTATACATTTCTTACCTACTATTACATCATGACTATATCTATTGTCATCAACTATTTCTCAAAGTTGTATTATGATTATTGTTCAGAATAAACAAGGAAACTACTGTACAGATATGGATTAATTTAATTCGCCTTCTGGGACATTAAAATTGCTTTTCTTCCCCCAGGAGAATATTCGTGCCATGAATATTCTTATATATAAATCTTTGCATGTCTGACAATTTTGTTTCCTTTATGTAAGTTTCTAGAAGTGCAATTATTATCAAATCATAGGAACATTATAAAGACTGTTGGGGAATGTTGCCAAAATATTACTCGAAGACCTTATGTTGTGTATTTATTTCTCCATAGTTGTGCTAGCTTTGGGTATTACCACTTAAAAAATAGTTAGCTAACTTAATAGTACTATAAATTACTTCATTTAATCTATATTTCAATCACTATTAACAAGATTGAGGATTTTTATACACTATTTTCCTTTTTTTTGAGACAGAGTCTCACTCATCTTCCTCAGTAGAGTGATGTGGCATCATAGCTCACAGCAACCGCAAACTCCTGGACTTAAGCGATTCTCTTGCCTCAG
The DNA here is from genome assembly GCA_963575145.1 of Galago senegalensis. Classification (NCBI taxonomy): domain Eukaryota; kingdom Metazoa; phylum Chordata; class Mammalia; order Primates; family Galagidae; genus Galago; species Galago senegalensis. The sequence continues at coordinate 64,901 of CAUYTI010094588.1, forward strand.
CCTCCTAAGTGGCTGGGACTATAGGCACCTGCCACAGTGCCTGGCTATTTTTAGAGATGAGGTCTCCCACTGGCTCAGGTTGGTCTTAAACCTGTGAGCTCAGGCAATCCACCCACCTCAGCCTCCAAAGTGCTGGGATTACAGGCATGAGCCACCACACCCGGCCTTTATATACTATTTTCTAATCAAATACATTTCCTCTGTCATCTGCTTACCTAATAATGTCCTTGGGCTTTTCTTATTAGCATATACAAATAAGGATGCAGAAGCCCCCTTGTCCTACCACAATCGTAGGTGAATACACAAACAGAAACAAGGGTGATGAATTCTGTCTCCCACTGTGGTGTGGCACCCAGGATGTTGAACCTTTGATCTCTATGTCTCCAGCAGCCAGCCCAATAAATGTTAAATGAATGAACTAATTACAAGTAATAACAGCAGGCTTCTAATGTCATATTTGTGGCAAGTCATTTATTTGCCATTAAATGCTTTTTATGTACAAATACATCTTTGTAATCCCTTTTGTGCTTTCTTACACTACTCCTAAACCCAGGAGGTTTTCCCCATCCTATGGTTTGTTAAACATACAACTCTGTTTTCTGCTCATTTTCCTACTGCTTGCTATTGTACACTAAATTTTATTTCTCATGTTCTTCATGGAAGCCAAGCAGCTGGACAGGACCCACCAATGGCTCTTTTGAACCAAATGCTCCGGTAAACAGTCCCCTTCACCAGGGAGGGCACCTGAGGAGGTGGCTCATTGCACTGCATGTTTTCCCGCATCTGCTGCCAGTTGGCCTTCTAGAGAGAGTAATTTTTAACAGCAGGCTGAGCTCCCTCTGCCAGGAAGAATGTTATAAACACCAGTCCTCTCCTCCCAGTATGGGGCTTCATACTAAATCAGTTAATTTTCTTCCCCCCACCTGAGAAGCAGGCTGAGCAAGGCCTTTATTTACAAAGGTTAAGCATTCCTTTAATTGGATTGCTGGCATTTAAGCCCCAAGTCTTCTCCTCTTTCCCTTTGTCCCTCTCATCCATACCTGGAGAAGTGCCCAAGAGAAATGCCAGGGGAAGGTTTCCATTTAATAAAGCAGAGATGCAGAGGGTCCCTTTGGAGACTTATGTTACAGCTTTGAACCACCACAAATTAATGAATTGAATCACAAAAGGTCCCCAGCTAGCAGATTATTGAGCAGATGAAACGCGAGAACTCTCTGGGCTGAGGGGAAGCAGGGCACAGAACCGTGCATGGTCTGTTCTCCATCAAGTATTGTTTCCCACAGTGAGATCAAGGCCATTGTCAGATGCAAATTCATAGTCGGACCATCTGAAAGCAGTCATGGGGTCACATGTTGACAGAGAGAACACAGGCAAGAGGCAGAGAACCAAATTCCATTCCTAGACTGGCAACAGTCTATTCGTAACAAGGGCATATCATTCCCTCACTGCTCCAAAATAACCCCGGAGTTCCATCCAATTTTTGACACTTATTGTCCTTCTTTTCTTTCTAGACCAATCATGCTGATCGTGTACATACAGAATCCACAACATGAGCAAAGGGAAGGCACAGGATTAATCCAGATATGTGCACAGTTATGTATTTTTCCTCTCATGAGATTGCTATGTCAACTCAACAGGTCAAAAGCCTACCTTCTTTGAGTACAATAGAACCTTCTCTAAAGAAGATAGATGAATGGCTAAAAAACATATGAAAACATGCTCATCGTCCCTAATTATTAGAGAAATGCAAATCAAAACCACCCTGAAATATCATCTAACCCCAATAAGAATTGCCCACATCACAAAATCTCAAAACTGCATAAGCTGGCATGGATGTGGAGAGAAGGGAACACTTTTACACTGCTGGTGGGACTGTATGCAAGCTCATACAACCTTTTGGGAAGGACATGTGGAGAACCCTCAAAGAACTCAAGCTAGACCTCACATCTGATCCTGCAATCCCATTACTGGGCATCTACCCAGAAGGAAAAAAATCTTTTTATCATAAGGACACTTGCACTAGACTGTTTATCACAGCTCAATTTACAGTGACCAAAATGTGGAAACAGCCCAAATGCCCCCCAACCTGGGAATGGATTAGCAAACTGTGGTATATGTGTACCATGGAATACTATTCAGCCATTTAAAAAGATGGAGACTTTACAATTTTTGTATTAAATTGGATGGAAGTGGAACACATTACTCTTAGTAAAGCATCACAAGAATGGAGAAGCAAGAATTCTATGTACTCAGTTCTGATATGTGGACAATTAATGACCCAATACACAGTGGGGAGTGGGGGAAGAAGGAAGGGAGGGGGAGGGGAGAAGACAGAGAGGGAAGGAGGGAGGGGTAGGGGGTCACAGTGTGTGACACAGTTCTTGGGGGCAGGGCACAGTTATAAGAGGGACTTTATGTAACAAATGCAATCAGTGTAAACTGGTTCTTTGTACTCTCAATGACTCTCCAACAATAAAAGATAATAATAATAAAAATAAACTAAGAGGCAAAATTCCTCCAAATCAGATTCAGCTGTTGATTCCCTAAGATGACCGAACAGTAACAAAGCATAAAGAAATCTTCTGAAAAGGAGAATTACAACAAAAATAAACAAAACAATCACCCACAGAAGGCACACAATTTCATTACATGCCAGTCTGGGTCTGGTATGTGCAGGGCACTTTCTATATGTGTTCACAGTACTGTCCACGTTCCACAGATCTCCAAACGACCACTAAGAGTGACAAGGACCCCTCCTCCCCATTGGACAGGATGCTGCATGAGGATAGGATCTCTTTTCATTGTTAAGCACCCAGTCAATATTTGTTGAATCAATTAACAAATTGATTTAAATCGCCCCAAATCCAGAGTATCACTGGTAGAGTTAAGAGATGATCCCCCATGTCATCAGGGTCCTGGCGGGAGTAAGATGGAAAACTCAGCTGGGATTTTGAAGAGATCTTTTTTTTTTTTTTTTTTTTTTGCAGTTTGAACCCTCCACTTCTGGCATATGGGGCTGGCACCCTACTCCTTTGAGCCACAGGCATGGCCCCTTGAAGAGATTTTTTAATGAAGAGACTGGTTGCCGGGGTGTAGGCAGTGTTAGGGAACCCCCCCAAATGGTGAGGTCCCACATGGGGGGCTGAACAACCCCAGAGAGGAAAGAGCACTAGGAGAGGTGAGGTAGCAACTTGAGTCAGTCACAGAAGAGAAGCCAAAGACAGAAAGAGAGCAAAGAGGAACCAGGAGGAATAAATCCCGCCCCCCGCCCCCCTCCCCCACCCCACCCCCTGCCCATGCTTCCTGTTTACCAAATCTAGCTGGAAACCCGAGGATCCAGCTGACCAGGTGATGCCATCCAGAGAGATCAGTCTTCTGGGATGCAGAGCAGGGTAGAGACAGGTACAGAATAAATCTGGGGACAAACAGAATAATCAGTACAGTTCAGGATTTTTTTTACTACTACATAGCTCTCTCCTATACTCCAGAGGACATTTGAAAACTGTCACACAGTTACAAATGGTTTGTCAAACTTCAGCATGCATCCAAATCACCTGGAGGGCATTTTAAAACCCAGATTCCAGCTGGCTGGGTATGGTGGCTTACACTTTTAATCCCAGCACTTTGGAAGGCCAAGGCAGGAAGATTGCTTGAGGACAGGAATGTGAGACCATGGGTAACATAGTGAGACCCCCCAGTAGAAAAATTAGGCATGGTAGCATGCACCTATAGTCCCAGCTACTTGGGAGGCTGAGGCAGGAGGATCACTTGAGCCCAAAAGTTAGAGGCTTCAGTGAGCTATGATGACACCACTGCACTCAAGTCCAGTCAACACCCTGTCTCAAACAACAACAACAAAAAACAGATTCCTGTATCAACTCCAAAAGCTTTTGATGTGATAGGTCTGATAATATGTGTGTCTAACAAGGTCACAAGGGATGCTGATGCACCTGGCCAGGTGACAATTTTAAAACAACTACACTAATTCATCTAAGGTGCCTTCTTAGATTCTTTCTTGCTAGAATCAATTAGCACAGGTCTAAAGTGAAACTGTGAGGCTAGACTGCTGTTCTTGTCACATGAAAGCAATCAGCCTATTATTATTATTACCAACAGGACAGGAGAAAAACTGTTTTTCACATATTCTGTATACTAGGTTGTAGGGGAATTTAACGGTTCACCCCAGCAAAGCCACTATACCGGGAATAGTTTTAATTGAATTTTCCACTTTGGTGTGTTTGTGATAAACCAACACTCTCTAAGATCTGTCCAACTTGTTCATGGGCCAAAGAGAAGAATTTAGTGAGGGTGTGCCAGAACCCTCCTGTACTACTCAAGTCTTTTATGATGGCATTAATAACCCGATATAAAATAGGTTAAAAAAAAAGTTGAGCAGACATTGCACAAGTGAAGATACTATTCATGACAAATAATGAAAAGTGTTCAACGTTTTAAATAACCGCAATGAGAAAACATTATACACCCATCAGAATGGCTAAAACTATAAAGACTGGCAACCTTAAATATTGTCAGAACTAGACCCTACTGGGGAGAATCCGAAATGAAGCAACCAATTTGGAAGACTGGCAGATTCTTGTAACGTTTAAATACATGCGTCCCCCAACCCAGCAATCCCACGCTTAGGTATTTACCCCAGCGAGGTAAAGGTATAAAACAATTATAAGTTCCATACAAGAATATTCACAAAAACTCTCTTGCAATAATCAAACTATAGAATAATGCAAGTTCTAATGACAGGAAGAAAAGAATGTGGGCCCTCGGAACTGCTCTTCCCTTCAAGATGAAATGGTCGTCAGGAGGAATGTTATGAAATTGAGCTTATTCATATGTAATTTCATAGTAAAAAGAAATAAACCACTGATACCTATAGCTTTGTGGACAAAGATGAAAATGAAGCTGAACCCAGAAGGCTATGTCCTGTATGATGGTATATACATGAAGTTCAAGAACAGGCAAAACTAATCTATGGTGACAAGATTCAGAGCAGTGGTTGCCTCTGAGGGTTGACAAGTGACTGGGAGATCAACATAAATTTTCTGGGGCAATGGCCCTGCTGTTATACCTTACATCTTGAGTCTTAGTTATACCAGTGTATACCATGGCAAACTCAGTAAACCGAATTCTGAATATTTATGTATTGCACATGTATTCACATTTACCTGGATTTTAAAAAATATACAAATAAAACAAGACTCAAAACGGGATGAAGATAAGGCCACTACTATCCCCTTTGCTGCCTTTGCATGAGTTTGACCAAAGTGATTCCTCTTGGAAGGTACAGCCCTGGGGACCCATGGCTTTGTTGAGTTGTCAATGCCTTAGGGCAAATCACAAAAGAGATGTTTTCCTCCAGGTCGTGGCCAAGCATGGCTTGAATTTCAGTTCCCACTCACCCCCTCAGCCAGGTGTGTTTATGTAGAGTACACCAACATATCTATATACAGCAGCGCCGGGTAAGAGAGTTGTAAATGCATGTCACCACTGGTCCAGAACTTCTGCCACAAGGGCATTGACAGCAGGACTCAAAGCACCTTGCCGGCCCCTGGTGGTCATCTGGTTGTGCTGGCACAGGCCTGGTGGCAGATGGTGGGCTCTGGTTATGTGGTGCTCTCCTGAAGCCCAGTTGGGGGACCTGGACTGTTAAGAACACTAATGGTTCTCATCTTTAGGTGCATGAACAGCATTCCTATGTAGCTAACATTGAGCTATTACATGACACTACATTATAAATATAATAAACAGAGAGTAGAAGGCGTTTGATCTGTTTCTTATTATCCTGGAATTTATTATTTCTATTTTTTTCAAGTGTCTTATCCCCACTGTTTGGCTCAAAGAAGAGAGGCAACTCATCATTTGGCAGATACTAATACTCACAGCACATATTTCAACCCACAAAGAAATAGAGAGGTTTGTTCTATCTCACGGGGCAAAAATCTCTCTTTTATAAGATCTGGTGTATTTGCCTCTCACACCACAGCAAAGTTGATGATGTTCTACCCCTGGCATAAAATGAGTCAAATGTTTTAATAAGCACCTGGAAAAAATAGCAGATAATTCAAAATTTCTCCTGCATTTAATTATAGTGATCTAAAGGGAAGATCATATTAGTAGAGTTATAATCAACCAATCATTTGCAGAAGATAAGTGGTCAGTTGGAAATGAATCAAACGCCTATATATTATGCGGCAAACCTAACTGCGTATTAACCAACCCAAAGATCCATGTACTTACTCTATCATTTTGTTTGTTTCCACTTTTGAGCGCTCCTTTGCTGAGAGGAGGTGAAACAGCCTGGTTCACAATCCACTCATGGTAATTTTTGAGCCATCTGCCCAGTGATGTAAATTATTGCCTCATCCTTGGCGTTTATATTAGTTATTCTCCAGTTGTTATTGATCTTCTTATTATGAGTAAAGTCATTAAGTGCTTTCAGTAGGGCACTTTTAAATTCCTTCTTTGCTCAATATTTCATTTGGGTGTAGGACAGCTAGCCAGATGGAAGGGATTTGGCTGACTCTTTATCCCTGAGTGATAGTAATAACTTGGGTGACAGAAGGAAACCTTTAGTTGTATATAGTCTGTCATTCTGGGTTTGTCCAGGAAGGAAAATTTTTGAAAAGCTTCGAGAAATGAGTTTGGACCAAAATTAAATAATGATCTGGGAAATGGAAAAATCTCATTTCAAAATGGTAATCCAAACATATGACATAAATCAAGACAATGGTTGGGGCTATGAAGGTGGGGGAGAACAGACACACCGTGCATCAAGGACGTGATTTTGACTTCATGAAGCCACTTAAATGGCCATCTTCAGATCTTCTCGCATGAGTTGCCCCATTTCTTGGAAAAGTGAATAAGAAGAATCCACACGTGGACAAGTATCTTGCTTGGATGGGTCTCAGTCTCTTCATGTAAATGAATATCTGTGTCAATAAACTGTGAGAAAGAGCACCCGCTCCTGCTTAGCCTTGGCTCAGACTTCAGTGAATCAAACTTGTCTCTATCACACTCAATCCTGAATAGACCCAATTCTTATTTGCAGCATTTATTCATCTCAAACATACAATCAAAGCGTGTTCACTTCAGGAAAATAAGAAAAAGCAAAGCAGCAGAGGGAACAAAATTTTACAATCATCCTTTATCTCACTATATCAAATGAACTACTGTCCATTATTTTGTATAGTTTTCCTTCAGGTTTTTAAGACTTTTTAAATGGTTTCTTCTATAAAAATTGTTTTCCTTTTTTTGACACAGAGTCTCACTCTGTTGCCCAGGCTAGTCTCATGGTGTCAGCCTAGCTCACAACAACCTCAAACTCCTGGGTTCAAGGATCCTCCCAACTCAGTCTCCCAAGTGGAGGACTACAGGTGCCTACCACAACACCTGCCTAATGTTTCAATTTTTAGTAGAGATAGGGTCTCACTCTTGCTCAGGCTGGTCTCAAATTCCTTAGCTTAAGTGATCCTCCCACCTCAGCCTCCCAGACTGCTAGGACTACTGGAGTGAGCCATCATGCCCAGCCTACATTTTTATTCTGAAATAATATATTCTGAATATCTCCATTGTCTATTAATATTCCCTAAGTCACTATCTTAATGACTTTACATTGTCATATACTGCATTTAATCAATTCTATATTATTGAATATTTATTTGTTTTCATTTTTGGTGCCATAAACAATACTGAAATGCATAGTCATAATAAAATTTTTACATATTGCTTTAATTATTTTCTTAGAGAAAAAACATCTAGAAATTAATCTAAAATTAATATTTATGCATAATTTTTAAGGTTTTTAATATATACTATCAAGCCACCATCATCTAGAAATGTTGGGACAACTTGTACTCCCACCATTGTTTTCGACTGTTCAGTCACATGAATTTCTCACTGTCACGAGTATTACCATGAATATATAAAAATCTTTGCCAAATCAATAGAAGAATAAAAGTATATCACTCCTTTACTTTGCATTCCTTGGATTACCACATGTAAGTGAAGTTGAGCATTTTTCTATGTTTATCCAAGAGCTTTATTTTGTTGAGAGTAATTTGGCTGCACTTATTCTCTATTTTACATTATTCTTTTTAATAAACAATACTAGTCCCCAAGCTGCTATAAAACACCTTATCTTTTTCTTTGTAAGAAATGTTTTATTTTCATATCCTTAATTAACAAAGAGGGCTCAGAAACAAGACGTAAATGAGTTTTGTTCTCCCAGGCAAACTGTGCCCACGATGTTAGATGGTGAATGACTTGGCACAGTGTGGGAAGGAGGGCAGCCCTAAAGGATCCTCCTAGGGCAACCCTGGCTTCTACATCTCCCCCCGGAATTTCCTTTCCTTTAAATCTCCTTCCCTAACTGCCTTCACCCTTCTGCAGAAAGTTCTCTCCCTTGTTTTCTTACTACACTTCCTGTGGAGTCTCTCTGGTTGATCCCTCCTGGGCTTCCTGCCACTGTCCAAATTACTGGTTCCCCCCCTACTCCAGCAGTTCCTTCTTCCATCCATCCCCCTAAGCCTCACCCAGATGACTTAAAGCAGCTGTCCCCAACCTTTCTGGCACCAGGGACCAGTTTCATGAAGACAGTTTTCCCATGGAGGGTGTGGGTGGGAAGTGGGTTGGTTTTGAGATAAGTCTTCAAGCAATTGGTTTATCATGGTCTCTGTGCAGTCAAGCCTCTCTGCCAATGATAATCTGTGTCTGCAGCAGCTCCCCAGCATTAGTATCATCACCTCAGCTCCACCTCAGATCATCAAGCATTAGATTCTCCTAAGGAGTGTGCAAGCTAGATCCCTCACAGGCTCAGTTTACAGTAGGATTTGTGCTCCTGTGAGAATCTAATGCTGCCACTGATCTGACAGGAGGGGGCACTCCGGGGGTGATGTGAGTGATGAGAGGCACGGCTGTAAATGCAGATGAAGCTTACCTACTGCTTGCCGGCTGCTCCCCTCCTGCTGTACCTTTAAGTCTGCCAGTTCCTAACAGGCCACAGACAGGTACCTATCAGTGGCCCAGGGTTTGGGAATGGCAGACTTAAAGGAACAGAAATGTGTAAAATATATTGTCTCACACTTCTGGAAGCTAGAAGTCCAAAATCAAGGTTTTGGAGGGGGAAAACTTCTGATGGTTCTAGGGAGAAACTTCTTTGCCTCTTCTAGCTTCTGTTGTTCTCCATCAATTGTTGACTTTCTTGGCTTATAGCCAGACAGCACATGGCTGTCTTCTCTCTGTGACTCCACATAGCCTTCCTCACTCTGTAAGAACATCAGTCATACAGGATTAGAGTTAAGTAAGTACTTAGATGTATTAAATATTCCCAAACTCTCAGATATACAGAAACGAACCCAGATTCTTTAGCGCACATAATTTGGGTGAATCTTGGTAAATGAGACTAGCTGAACATTTTTAGCTTAATAAGGCTCGTGTTTCTTCTGAATCATCATGTGTATTAGGTTGATATGCTGATATACATGGAATAAAAGTTTTATGAATAGACATTTCAATAATAATTAAGTTTTATAATATATGCTTAACATCAACTTCCAAATCTTTTCAGTAACTTGCAACCTTAGAGGACAGATAGTGAAAGTGGTAGAAGGTTTGCAAAAAATCTTATAAAGGAAATCTTATTTCACGCAGTCAAAGCTGGCTGGAATTGGAAGGGTTTATGGCTAAGTTTTTCTTAACAAATTAGCTTTAACATCAATACAACCAGATTTTGATTTTCTCTCTTTTAAAAGCACAGTTATCCTGGACTATTGATCTGCTCTCAATAACAAATGGTAAGAAGTTTCTCTTTACTTTTCAATTAATCTACCCAGAAAACAAAGACTCTGTGCTTTATGCAAACTTCGTCACAGCCTTGATTCTTTAAGAGAACTGAGACTTTGGCTTTTTAAAAAAAACTAAAGTTTTTCACAATTATGTTACCTCCCATAGTAACATACTTTTGAAATCTTCTGTTGTTACTTTAGTGAAGTAAGTGCCTACGAATTGTGTCACCAGGACCTACGATCCTCTTTAGACAAGCATTGAAAACTTTTGACATTTTTGTCAATTTCAACTTCCCCAAGTGAAGTCCTGAATTACATTTTCCTGATTGTAAACTGATTTTGAGATTTCCCCCAAGGGCCCTGGAAAAATCTGAAAACATTGTTTTCTTACCTCTTAGAAAAATAAATTTTAAAAAATAATTAGCTTTATACCATGTGCTCAATTACATGAAAAGCACTGTCAAATAATCAGACATGCCAACCTTTCCCTATGTCATATTTTAAAATGGGTAAATATTATTAATAAAAGTGTTTCAGAACAGTATAAAGTGCCTAGAAATTTGTCAATGCCCTCACTATCCATAGTATGTTCTCAAACTACTTTGTCTGAGGTCAAACAGAAACAATATAATGTTATCTAGTTATTACTTTAAAACATTGCATGTCAGCTCAGCACCGGTAGTGCAGTGGTTATGGTGCCAGCCACATACATCGAGACTGACAGGTCTGAACCCGGCCTATGCAAGCTAAACAACAATGACAACTGCAACAAAAAATAGCCAGGTGTTTTGGCAGGGACCTGTAGTTCCAGGTATTGGGGAGGCTGAGGCAAGAGAATCACTTAAGCCCAAGAGTCTAAGGTTGCTGTGAGCTGTGCCGCCATGGCACTCTACCCAGGGCAACAGGTTGAGACTATGTCACAAAAAAAAAAAAAAAAAAAAAATTGCATGTCATTGAAACAACCACATTTCCTCCTCATTTGTATCACTCTTCAATGAACTCTCAGCAGATCTTTAACAATGGCTTTGTTAAGTCTTTTGTTATATACAAAGATAGGTGTTTTTTTCTTTTACTCTTATTCTTCTCCAGTTTTAATCAGCTACAGGCAAAAGTGCTTCCTCTTCAACCAAAGCGACCCTCTCAGAGTCCCTGGCAAAGGACTATGCCAGGCACTTTGGCTTTGGATGACTTTGTGTGAACAACTTTGAGACATTATAACAGAAGCGAGTAAGGATTTCTAGAATTCTGAGATGCTGATGGATCCATAAAAAGTATCAAACAAAATAAGACTTAATTATATGGGACTGAAGGAACTAATGAAGAATGATTATGATTTTTTAATTGCTTGTGTTTGGAACATGGCTAGTTCTGTTACAGCCCAGCTGGGTTGTACCACTCATTGCACAGAGAACAGCCAATCCCCGAGACAGCCGAGGTCGTAGCAGAAAAAGTTTATCCCATAGAGTGCTAAACGGGGAGACAGGAGAAATTTCTCAAATATGCCTCCCTGAGAATTGGGGAGACAGGGTTTTTAAGAATAGTTTGACTGAAATGAGATTAAGTAATCAACCAACTTACTCATTGGTTAGGTCTGGGGCACAATTATAGGGGTGTGGACATCATCTCTTTGTTTGGCTTCAGTTCTTAGGGCCAAGAGTCAAGTCTAGTTGTTTTCCTTGGTTGGGCCCCTGCTCCTGGTGGGTTAGCCAATCCCCTGGAATATGGGGCCTGGAAGATAGCTTAGAAGCTACCTTTAGGGTTCCAAACAGTGCTGTTATCTATGGAGGACAGTTAAGGATCTTTACAACAAATGGTTATGTGGAGGAAGTTAAGAATTTTTAGACTCACTGGGAGAAACTTCGGCATCTTTACAAGTGACAGCTGTGCAAGTCCACAGCAGCAATTATAGAGAAGCGAACAAGGGGACAGTGGCTAACTAATGTTATTATTTTTTACTAGGCCTGTTCTTTTACAGTGTTTTGGGGGGGGTCCTTCCTCTAGTTCTCTCTTTACACCTCTTCATCCCTTTCTCAATCTGGAAGAGCAGTTTCATTTGAAATTTTTTTTTTATTTAGTAAAGCCCTTTCTCTTTCCTCTTCACGCTATCTAAAATTCACAACAATGTAGTAGACTTTTGGAACAGAAATGAAACATTTATCTTTTCCTCCCTATCTGATGCTTCCAAAATTTAAAAGCTCTCACTGAGTATAGGCATTCCCCTGGTTACAAACATGAAATGTTCTGTAGGTTTGTTCTTAAGTTGAATTTGTATGTAAGTTGGACCAGATACATTTACTTATTACATTAATAGCCTACATTTTTAAGTGCATGTTGTATGTAAGTCTGATGATTGTAACTTGGGGACAGCCTGTATTCTTATTTTCATGTAATGAAATAATGGAATGTAATACTTACATGAATCCAATAGAAATTTGTTCTACTTACAACAGGATAATTGAAAACACCGGTTGTATAACCAAGACTTTTCATGGGCTATTATATTTGAGAGTGATGTGCACAGAATCAGATATGACTATGTAATTTTTTTGTTTTGTTTGTTTTTGAGATTAGGGTGTTGCTTTGCTCTTCAAGCTAGAGTTTAGCAGTGCAATCATAGCTCACTGCAGCCTTGAACTCCTGGGCTTAAGTGATCTTCCCACTTCAGCCTCCCAAATAGCTGAGATGAGATTAAGTAATCAATCAACTTACTTATTGGTGTGTACCACCATATCTTTTTGATTTTTCACAGAGACAGGGCCTTACTACCTTGTTCACTCTGGTCTCGAACTCCTGATCCTAAAAAATTCTTCTTCCTTCACCTCCCAAAGTGCTAGGATTAAACAGCTTGTCTCTGATTAACAGACTTCTTTATTTTAACTTAAAACATTCCAAGCCTTTAAACAAAGCTTCACTTCTTTAACCAATTACAAATCAAAGAACCTTTAAATCTACCTATAACCTGTAACTCCACCACTAGCCCTTTGCAATGTCACACCTCTTCAGGGGACATTTATGACTTTACATGTAATTCCCTGAAATGCACCATATAAACCCAAACCCAACCACAGTGAGACCACTTGCTCAAGGCTTCTTGGGTGTGGCTCCAGGCATGATCCTCAAATTCGGCTCAGAATAAACCTCTTTAAGTTCTTTTGTAGACTTTACCTTCTTTTCTGTGGACAGATGTACATGAGTGTGTAAGTTCTTAGTCGGCCTTTAGTAGAAACCATGTTGGTTTAGCAAAGATCCCCAACCCTCGCTGTCTCCTTTTAGTAATTTTTCATCTGCTAACTCGGTCACTCTGTTCCTTGACTGGAAAACCCCTCTTGTCCTTTTGGCATTCAGCGTTGAGCCTGATTCCTGCTGCAGCTGTCTGGAATAAAGTCTTCCTTACCATTTTAACAAGTGTCAGAATGATTTTTTCTTTAACAACAGCAGCCCCAGGAAATTGATACACTCCCCTTCCATGTGGTTTTTTATTTGTTTATTTGTTTTGTTTTGTTGGTGTGGTGCATACGCATACAAAATGAACATCTTGCCAGAATGCGTGTTGAATGGAACAATGCCATAGGCTAAACATCCTGCTGAAAGCAGGTCTGGAGAGCTGTGGCAGGCAGTAGAGAGGCAAATCTGATCCCGTTTAAAAATCGACAAAGCCACTATCACTCAGCCTTGATTGCCTCTTTTAGTGAGAAAAAGTGACCCCACTGGAGGCAGAGACAGAACTGGTGCTGCCCAGAGGCAGAAGAAAAAGTCCACCAGCTTCCCAGGTACATGAGAGGTCAAAGGCCAAAAACAAAAGATTATTCTGAAATGTGAAATGAAAGGAAACAGAGTCCAGGCTCTGTATGGGCAACGTCAGCCTTTATTCCACCCAGGTACACGTGAGCTGAGCGCCACAAGGAAGTCAGCACTTGAGTTAAGGTGGATGGAGATTTAAGGTGTTGGAAGGGTGGGATTGGCACACTCCCTTTTTCCTGGGTGGGGCGTTCTATGCATTCATTTCTTCCTGAGCAGGTCCCTCCTTTCGAGTCTATCAGTAAAGTCTTCTGTAAATTGTGCTCCCAGTTACAGGCCCAGCCAGAGCCATGAACTGTAGAGCCAGGAATCCCTCCTAAGACTCTTCCCAGCACTATGAAGTCTCCTTCTGAAGACGTTTTTGGGTTGAACTTGTGTGTTTTCCCATGATGATGAGTCTTAAAGCTTTGGCATTACCAGAAGGGCTTTTATGTTGTCTTCGGAGACCAGTGTGTGGAAAACTAAGGAGCTTTTGTTTTGAGGGAAAAGGAAGGGAAAGGAAGCCCTGGGAGTGGACAAGGGCAGTGACTGCTCTGGGTCAGGAGAGCAATTGACGTCCCTGAGGCCTGAGGCCAAGGACAAAAGTTGGGCACAAAGGGATGGGCTGGCTCGATAGGAGACCTGGGAGAAGCAATCAAGAGTGCTTTTATTCAACCTCTAACATCCATAATGAGCATCTTCCAGGGAGTCCAAAAGCACTGTCGTCCAGCTCTAGGTATCCCTTGTGGGGCGATTTGAAAATGACTACAATCCAAGTCCACAGGCACTCACAGACCTGGATAACACCATAACAATGCTTTTGACTTTATTATGTGGTTCACAGGAATGATGGCTGGATATTAAGCTAGAGAATAAAGCACATGGCAACTGAGGTAAAGAAGAGATGTTGCCCTTATCTAGGTAGGGAACATGCAGGTGCCCAGGCAGGGGATACAGGTTGTAGGGGCTAAAGGAAACTTGCCCTTCCCCCAGGCCCCCAAAATTCACTGAAAGATCAATTCACAATTAAGAAAAAATAATAAATGTTTATTTCCAAATACCATGCATATGGGCAGAATCACAAGAGCGATTACCCAACTTCTCAATGATAGTCAGATACCATTTTTTTTTTTTGAGACAGAGCCTCAAGCTATCCCCCTGGGTAGAGTGCCATAGCATCATGCTCACAGCAACCTCCAACTGCTGGGGATTCGAACCCGCCACTTGAGGTGTATGTGGCTGGCGCCTTAGCCGCTTGAGCCACAGGCGCCAAGCTGAAAGTCAGATACCTTTATAGATACCCTATGGAAGGGAAGGAGAGGACTGGAGTATTGGTGCAACACTGGTACTTAGGGAGGATGAATGGGATGTGGGAAACAGACTGACTTGTAAATTAATCTGAGAGACAGTTACTGTGTTTTAAATTATTTGAGCCAGGGCTGCTAGCTTTCAGGGGTGGAAAGGAAGTCAGCTGTCCCCCTTTGATCTTTTGATCAAGTCAGTCTGGTTTTATGTAGAAGGAAACCCTTCTAATGTTTTCTGATTTGTGAATGGCCTTTACTTCAAAATATTCCATATGCCAAGTAGTCATATTTGGGGGTAAATTTCCTTAGCCCCTTCAAGGTCTTGAAACCAGTTAGAGGGTGAACTGACTATAAGCAGTGGGATTTCCATCTCCCTTGCTTTCTGATTACCTTCTCCTGCTCATGCCGGTGAGGAATGTATCTTCCAGTCTGCTTATCCTGCTTAATGGTCTGTGACCTACTGACAACTCCCCAAAAGGAGAAACTAAAAGGCAGATAGATCTCCCTAAACTTCCTTTCTCCTTTCTGCTTCCCTCCCCTCCTCACCACCTCCCCAAATAGGTCCACAGAGGGGGCTGTCCACTGTAGGATGAGTGGATGGCGTGGGGAGCTGGTATAACTAACACGAGTGTCTTTTCATGATCATTCCTCCACCCTATGAATCAGTCATGGTGTCTTTGGCCACACAGAAAGGACAAGCTTGACTCAAACTGCCTTAAACAGTAAGGAAATTTGTTATCACACTCGAAACTAAATTCTGAAAGATGACCAGCAGCTCAATAATGGCATGAAGGACCCAGGGTCCTTCCATCTCTGCACTCTACTGTTCTCTATGTGCACATCTTTCTAAAGCCAGACCAGATGGACAGACTGGGCAGGGTGAAGGAGGTGGAGGCTGCCCAGGGGGCTGCACACAATAAGTGGGGTGCTGGTCCTAGCAGTAGTGTAGTTCGGAGAGTTGTTTGAAGCTGAAGGAAAAAGATTAGAGATGACACCCTACACTGTATGGAAGCCAAATTTGAAAATGTATCCCTAGGATAAAGGGCTTAGGTGGAGGTCTGACGATGAATGGCCAGGGAGGTCTATAGCCGAGTGGATGCAGTAAAGTAAGGAATGAAGAGAAGCACACTTTAGTCATGTCAGGAGGTTAAGGAAACTTAAATAATCACCCCTGAGCTCGAGGAGGAATGCTACCAAACCAAGGGTGTCCTTGCCAGGATGAACAAGTACTTTGATGGTGTTATGGAGCAGTGCCAGGCAAATGTACTCTAAGTTTTCCATAGTTCTTCAATCATATCTCTGTCTTGTAGAAGATGCCGCATCCTTTCCCTGATGGGATGAACTGCAAGCAAAATGAGGGCCCCCTTGTTTTCTCTGCAAATGGGTGCTCCAGCTGAACTGGGGACTGGCTCCTCATAGCAGAAGCAGGAGTGCTACAGGTCTCTCTGTCCCCTCTGCCAAGCAGGCAGCACCCAGTGAGCAAAGCACTCAGCCTTATCCTTTTCCAAAGTCTGCACCCATCCTCATCTTGTCCACACTTCACCTCTGCTCTTTCTCACTGTCTTGGCTCGCCCAGTGCCCAAATTCTGGATTTATGCCCTATTCCTAAACCTATATTTGCCTCTGGACATGGTAAAAATTTGGCATCTTTTGACACAACTTTTGTGACTTCTCTTATTTATAAAAAAAAGAAAGAAAGAAAGAAAATTAGAAGTCACTGAGGTTTTCTAGACAGACAGAGAGGATGCATTTGAGAGCCCTTGAGACTCTCACCTCCTCTGAGATGGCATTTAGCCGAGATGCTGGAACATGTCTGATTCACCAGGATGTCATGTAGAATCAGCCAGATGATACATGCTTTTCCAGGGAATGTTTTGTTCCCTTCTGAAAATAGTTAGTGGCTTTGGAAGAGCCCCAAAGTCCTGCCTCTTGGCTCTATCCCCGCGGCCTCCACCTGCCTCTTTACACAGTCCTTCTCAGCCTTAAAAACAGAAACTAAGAGCATAATGGCCAATGCCTGGTTTCAGGAGGGCTCCCATCTTTTAGAAATTATGTATTTGGTATGTGTTTTGAATGCTAGATGTTTGGGGAGCATAATTGAAAAGATGAGAAGGTATATACCAATTTTTTAAAAAGCCACATTTTGGGGGGGGAAATAGTTTCAAAGTTGTCACACCCTTCATTTTGTTACTGAATACAGAGGATCAGGCCACCTGCCACTGTCAGCCAATATGCAGAGACTGGGATAGGTTCACCAATCTTTATTATCAGAAGGCCAGGGATTCTGGAGAACAGTGAGAGTAGCCTCTCCAAGATGGCTCTGTTTTTCCATTTCCAAAACCACAGTTATATACATAAAAATTAAAATTAAAAGCAAGAACCATACTAACACTTCTCTTAAACAATACTAATTAGCACTTATCTTAAATAATAATAATTGCCATGACCCATAATAATAACTGACATAACCTATGATCCATATAACGACATTCCAATTCAAAAGTTAATCTCTTAAATCAATTGCCCTAAACTATTCAAATATGCACCTTCAGATTAAAGCTGAATTTACAAAACAGCAAGAATGGGAGACCCAAGGTAAAGGTCACTTAGGACCTAACCCGACCAGACCAGCTGTGTCATGTCGGCCCCATCCTAACCATCTCCATCTTACTCTCGCTACATGTGCACTTAATTTGTCCACCCTCCATGCTACGTGACTGAGAAAACATGTTCACCCTTTTCTCTTGGCCCCTCATGTGACATTTCTTGGCTGGGCATTGCGGAATAGCTCTGACTTCCTATACCAGTAGATTGTACCCCATCCCCTATGCTTTATGTACTTCTCAACATTTTACTAGAGAGAAAGACAGAGATGCCACGTATGCTCAGTTGCAGGGACGAGCAATTTCATGCATCTATTAAGATGAGGTTGTATGTTTTGATAGGGTACATGTAACACAGTGTATGGGAACCACCTGTTTGCAAGATTACCTTTGCCACTCCTATCAGACCCAAAGGAGCTCGGGAAATTACACCCCAAAATATAACTACATGGTATAAAGAATATTTTGAAGTAGGGCCTTAGAGACTAAAAGACTGTGGAAAGAGGCTTGTCTTCTATCTCCATAAACCAGACTGACCGACCAAAGGGGACATCTGACTTCTCTTCCTCTCCCTGTTATCTCAATGTATTACAGGGAAGAAAATCAAGAATGCAGCTAGATCTGCCTGTTCCAAATTCCCTTAAACATAATACCTGTCTCTCCAGTTAATTTACTGATCAGTCTGTTTCCCCCATGCATTCATTCTCTGGAACAATCATTCACTTATTGCACCTATACTCCTCATGTTCTCCCCCTGCCTTCTAAAAGACACGTGTAAAAACATCTGAATTTCATTGGGTAATTGGGTAATCACTCTTGTGGTTCTCCCCACGTACAATGGCGTTTGAGGATAAACATTAATCTGACTTAATTGTGAGTTAAACTTTCAGCGAATTTTGGGGGGCAAAGACAAGTTTCCCCTCACCCCTACAAACCCTACATGAAAAGCTAAGCCCATTCCAGAGGCCTGCAGAGTTGGGCCTAGCTAGCAAGCTATTTAGAAAGCCATGCCCAGACAAGCTAGACTCAGGATCTAAGGAAAACAGAGGTGGTTAATACAATCATCATAGCCTTGTCCAGGGATGAGTAAAGCTGAGAAGATGAGCTTGCTTGGCCCCCACTCATGTCACCCACTAGAGGGAAGTAGGCAAATGTGTCAAGAAGGGGGACACTATTGCTGGTTGAATTATGTCCCCTCCAAAAAAAGTTATGTTGAAATCCTAACTTCTAGTACCTCAGAATGGGGCCTTGTTTTGAGATAGGTCTTTACAGAGGTAATCAAGATAAAGTGAGATCATAACACCTGCAGGTAGAAAAATAGCACACATACGTAATCTAGGAACATGCATACGAACATGTGTAAACCTACATTCAGGCACAAATAGAGACTTTATAGTTCTCATTCTAAAATTTTAGCCACAAGTTGGGTAAACACAGCTATACTGAATGCACTGGTTTATATAAAATAGCTGTTTTCTGCCTTTGCCCCACTTCTTATTTTATCGAAATAAAATGATGCCTAACTGATGAAACAAGATAAAGGTACCTGGTCAATGTGAAGGTTAAAGCTTTTTACCAATGCTTGTGGTGGATGGTTTTAAGATTTTCATTTGCCCTGACATGCTCTTGCTTTGGGGGGGTCTCTGTGTCCTTTGAGGGCCCTCAAGGGGGATAGAGGTCTAAAGTATTAGTGACTGTAGAGAGTTGAGGGACCAGAGAAGGATGGGGAAAGATTGGTAGGGTAAACAGAGGCATGAATGGAGGAATCAGAGGCTTGGAGGCGGGGAGGATATATAGAAGGGTTTGGAGCCTGAAGGGAAAATTGAGGTGGTAAAAGGAGGCAAGAGGGAGGGGAAAGATGGGAAAGGGAGAGGTCTTAGAGAAGCCAGTTTGGGGAGACTTTAAGTTTCCCAATGAAGCTCTTAGGTAGTTAGGAACAGCTCTCCTGGAGAAGGAGGACAGGGCTGAGCCCCCAGGCTGCCATCTTATGCCTCTCACTTTAACTCTGATTGTTCACACCTCGAACGAGGGAACACCCTACCAATTTGCCAATCAGAAGGTAGCATGCCAAATGCAAAAGGATGCAGAGGACTCTCTAGCATAACAACAGGTGCTATGGAGACTTGAAGGTGACAAGGAACACCTTGTCATGTGGCCTACCCTCCCCCATGGGCTCTCAGAGAGGCTCATGGGAAGTCTGCATGTGCAGTAAGTCTCCAGTTCCAAGGTGACCTCTGAGTCACAAGGTAGGCCTAAGCCAAGCAATATAAAAGGGGACCTCTGGCCATGCTCTTTGTCTTTTTGTCCCTGGCAATGGAGGCACATTCACCATCTATGGTGAATGTATCCTGCTTTATAAACTTCCTTATTCTCTAAGCCTATCTTTCTCTTCCTCAATAAACTTTGTTTCATGCTTGCCTTACTTTGACTGCTAAAGCCTGACATTTAGGAGACAGGCAGCTGACTTGAAACCCAACAAAGTCATTGACACTCCAAAATTATCCTGTCACATAGGCCCCTAGGCCTGTACCTTGGTCAGCCCTAGCTGACCATACGTGACACCATTATGGAGCTCACTCCTTCTGGGGACTCCAAGGTTACCAGATAGCCAAGGGGAGTACTTTGAATGTGACTATAGTGATATTCACCAACAAGGTATGTAGCACTTTTTCTAGAATGAATTGGTAAATATAAATGTCCAACTTTGTATGTCAGCAAGATACTTTGAGTACTACTATGGATACACTCATAACAAAAATTACAGGCCAGAGGTAACAGGCACTTACCGCTCTCTTGCCCAGCATTGCCATATATGGGTGCGCTGGTGTGTCCTTGCATGTGTCCGAGAAAATGGGTGGGAGCAGACAGCCATGTTCAGCCTTCACCTGTAACAAGGGGTGCTTCTTTCTAATGTGTGCAAAGACACCTACCTCCATTCAGAGCTCATATGTGCCCGTGTGAATTCATATGTCCATAAGGCTGCTTTCGCCTGCACAGGATACTATTATCTAAATAATAAAGGCAAAGAATAGCCAGTAGTGGTCCTGCATTCAATCCACTTGGGACATGTTGGTTTTTAGTTCATATTTACTTACAATGAAATAGAGAAAATTTTAAAGACTTAATAAACAGAAGGGTAGACTGTGTTTATGGATTGGAAACTGAATATTGTGAAGATGTCATTCTCCCCAGATTGATCTACAGATTCAATGTAAGCTCAGAGAAAGTAACATCAGGCTGGACTCTGTGTGTGTGTGTATAAAATTGACAAGCTTGTTTTTAAATTTATATGTAAACGCAAAGGGCCAGGAAAAGCCAAGGCAGTCATGAAGACTTTCACTATTACAAATGAACACCTATTATAAAGCTTTCAGTATTCAACCAAATTAAAGCTTTTCAGTATTTAACCAAATTGTTACTAAACAAGTTTAAGTAGCACAGAGATTATAGCACAACATACCCACATTTATGCAGTGACATAATTTATAATCACATATATGCAATGAAGTAGAAAAAGGATGACATTTCCTGTATTTCTAAGCTAACTGGAAATCCATGTGATTAAAAATATATATATTGACCTCTATCTCACACTGTGAGAACACACACACACTTACTTCCAGCTAGACTGTATATTTTTATATGAAAGATTAAACATAAATCTTTTAGAAGCAAATATAGGAGAATATTTTTGCAACTTTGGTAAAGATGGGATTTCTTAAACTATAGACAAAACTATGCTTATCATAAGAGGGAAAAATGAGCAATCGAACTACATTAAAATTAAAACTTCTGTTCATCTAAAGGCACTAATCCGCTAAAGGAATGAAAAGACAAGTCTAACAGAAGCTATCTCAAAAAGGACTCATTTCGAATATTTAAAAAATAAAACAAAAATAACGCCTAAAATTAAACAACAAAATGTTAGACATGTCAGAAGTACAATGTGCAAATGACATGAACAGATTTCACGGAGTGAAATATCCAAATAGTTGATAAACATATAAAAAGTTACTTAACTTCACTTGTCATAAGGGAAGTACAAATAAAAGACACAATAAAACGTTGCTACAGATGGATGGGCCAGAATGGCCAAACTGATGAAAGGATCGACAAAGCCAAGTATTGGCAAGAAAGTAGAGCAACTGGAACTCTCACCCTGTGGGTGGGAGTGTGAGTTGGTAGAACTACTTTAGCAGTGTCTGCTCAATCTAAACATAAGCATCGCTTATGACCCAGCAATATATTCAAAAGAAAAGTGTACATAAATTCACCAAGTGTTCAAGACTGTTCATAGGAATATAATTGGTACTTGCAGCAAAAAGCTAGAAACAACCCAGTGTCCATCTACCGTAGAACTGATTAATAAGTTGTGTTGTATTCGTGCAGTGGAAGACTACATGGGAATGAAAATAAACAAATTACAACAACACCATAACGGATCAAATCTCACAAATGTAATATTGAGCCAAAGAAGTAGGACTCAGGAGAGCACACACTTTTTGATCCCATCTATATAAAGCTCAAAAACTAATCTACGGGGTTGTGAAACAGGACTATGGTGAGAGATGGGAGTCGTGGGAGGAAGTGCAGTGGGGCCTCTGAGTTGTTGGTCATGTTCCATTTCTTCATCTGGTGCTAGCTCCATGGATGTGGTCACTGTCACAATTCGAGCTGTGCTCTTAAAACTTAGGCACTTTTCTTTATACATTTTATACTTCAAAAAATTACCAAAACGTACAACAGTACACATCAGTGAAAATTAGCCAAATATATTCTGCACATTTCAAAATTATAATGTTGAGCAAAGAATCGAGTATAATGTCCTTCCTACAATATTTTGAAAGATGAAAATTTAGTACATATATACGTACGTATGCTCACACACACTCACACAAAACAGAAGTTGAAATGTTCAGCTCCTGGCTCCAGCCTTCTGCTCTTACCACCCTAAGCCCTGTAGATCTCCTAAGCTAGAAGATCTCTGCTGCCTTCAAACTGATGGTTTCTGTAACTCACCTGGCTCTGTTAGTTGTTCTAGGCAGACTGTTACCAGCTGCTCTCAAGAAGTCCTTGATCTCCATTTCTTCTTCTTTTTCTTCCTCCTCCTCCTCCTTCTCTTTCTTTTTTCTTCCTCCTCTGTAACCTTTCAAACAGGACAATGTACTGTCAGAGGGAAGGGACCACCTCCTATCCATGGCATCCAATGCCTCTCAGTCAGTGTCTGTGGACTAGAATTGACTACAGAGTCTAGCATGGCGCTAAGTCAACAAATCAGTCCATTGATTCAGAACAACACAAAACACACAGAATAAAATCACAGAGCCAGAGTCATAGAGTCTGTCCTGTCCACATCCCTCATAGCACAGATGAAGAGCTTGAAGCCCTATGAGGCTATGGGATCACCTAAGGCTGCAGGACACATCAGAGGCACAGGATCCCCTTCACACATCGTTGCTCCAAATTCAGCCACTGGAGTCTCCCTTACTGCCATGTGGCCAAGTTGGAATCAAAAAGGGTTTTGTCACAAGTGCTACATGAGAAATTTTGATTCCAGGAGGGTCCCCTGAGCCTACCTTATACTCCCTTCTAATTTAAAGGCAGTTGAAAAGGACACCCTGTTGTCAAGATGTCATATTGGGAGCTGAGTGGGAGAGCGTAGGATGCCCCGTCTTTATTTCTGCAAACTCCCAGTGCCTGTTTTGGCTCTGGTTCAATACCTCTGAGCCTTGTCTCTCCCATTCATGCTGCTCTGTTTTTATAATGCTCACAATTACACTGTACCAGATTCAGTAAACTGCTTGCCGGATTCCCTTAAAAGTATATAACATTGTTAAAACCATTGTTTTTAAAAGGCTCCTTTAAAACATGACATTTATTAGCCGTTACATTAAGATAAACGATAAAGTTATCCCCAATGTAGATTTTACCCTTTGATTTAAATTCCAACTTGAGTAAACTAGGCAAGGAACATTAAAAGCAGA
The DNA here is from genome assembly GCA_963575145.1 of Galago senegalensis. Lineage (NCBI taxonomy): Eukaryota > Metazoa > Chordata > Mammalia > Primates > Galagidae > Galago > Galago senegalensis. The sequence goes on from CAUYTI010094588.1 coordinate 88,366, forward strand.
ATGGTTTTTAGGACCCACTGGGTAATGCTAGAATTTGTGGCATGCTAAACACCAGCAGAGCATATGCCAGCGAGTCTTGGTTAATCACATTTGGGGCCCAATTAAACTTTTCTGACTTGCTCCAGTTTCTACCTGAGTCCTGGTGAAGGGAGCACAGCAGGTGAAATTGCCATGGGCAGAAGGAAACTTGGGCTTAGGCTGGTGAGCACAGGCTTGCTGCTCATTCAATGGGCTCTTTGCAGACTCTAAAACAGCAGTCCACAAGGGTTTTGGCACCAGGGACCAGTTTCATGGAAGACTATTTTTCTACAGATGGTGGGGAATGGTTTCAGGATGACTCAAGAGCATGACATCCCCACCTCAAATCATCAGGCATTAGATTCTCATAAAGGAGCCCACAACCTTGATCTTTCAAATGCACAGTTTACAGTGGTGTTCATGCTCCTATGAGAATCTAACGTCACCTCTGATCTGACAGGAGGTGGAGCTCGGATGGTGATGCGAGTGGTGGGGGGGTGGCTGGAAATACAGATGAAGCTTCACTCCCTCCCCCACCACTCACCTCCTGGTGTGTGGTCCAGTCCCTAAAAGGCCACAAACCAGTTCCAGTCCATAGCTGGGGGGCTCAGGGACCACAGCTCTAAAGGACGGAGCCAGAGCAAAGCCACTGATGGAGACATAAATCCCCGAATGCTGCCCTCTGCTCTGTCTTCCTATGAACCACAACTTCACCTCACACTCACCCATGAATGGTGGCAAGGATGCTCACACCTGTCAGGGTAGGCGGACTCCGCAGGATGAATGCACCAGGACAAGGAGTAGCTTTTGAGGCCCTTTGGAAGGGGTCATGCTGTCCTTCTGTAATCTTTGTTAAAGTCATTGCCACCATACCACAGATATGTGGCAATCCCTGGCATCTTTTTTTTCTTTCAGATTTATTGAGAAGGACATCCAGAATGTTGACCCTGACCTTAGTCTCCCTGAAGTGACTGTCCAAGGTTTCCAAATCGCTTGTTGCTTCTCCCTTGGAAAAATGATCTCTTTGATCAACCTCATGTACCTTTAAGGTATTTTGATTACTAAAAATTGGGGGAGGGGTGCCTGAAGGGGTGTTGGGGGGAAGATTTGTTAGAACCTGGGGGCAGGGGACAGAGCTGACATCTGATCCAAAGGGATCTTTCTCAGAAGATATTTTCCTCTTATTCATGACGCCAACAATTTAGACAGATATGGCTCGGAGAGGAAACAGAACATAGGAAGAAAGGAAAGGGCTGCCGAGTTGTCCACTGGCATGGACACAAAACAGAAGTGCCAAGGAAAGTGGTGCAAATGGGACTTGGTCTCCTGCTCCAGCCTCCCAGTGCTTGGAGTAGAGCCACTGGGGACCATGCAGGAGACTCCACTTTCTCCAAGTCCCCAGACCCACTGAAACATGCCCTGGTCAGCAGCCTAAAGCTCCCTACTCCTGGCAGAATGGTCCTCAAAGTCCAGCTTCCCAAGCTAGCCCCACACATCTGCAGTGCTTACCTCCGTGTCTGGAACCCACCCCACTTCTCTTTAGGTGACTCATGATCAGCTGGTCACCTTTTTCTTTATTCTCTTCATTTATTCCTTTCACAAATACTTCACCAAGCCCTACTGTGTGCCAGGCACCATGCAAGGCACTCAAGCTGTGACAAAGTCCTCACCATCTAGGAATAACATATCCATTCAAGTGGGCAGGGAAGATAGACAATGTACACATAAATAAATAATTCCAGGCAGTGAAAAACGGGAATGGAAGGAAATAGGGTGGAATGAGAGGGCACGTATGCCCTCTTTAGAAGAAAGTCAGAGGAAGCCACCCTGAGGAAGCAACATTTGAGCTGAGAGCTAAGCTCTCCAAATAAATAAATTAATTAAATGAGCATAAGAACCTTCAAATTCAGATATGACGACATGTTCTTGGTACACAAAAGTGGCCCGAGTAGCTGGAGCATGTGAGCTGGGACTGGAAAGAGACTGATCAGAGGGTACCCCACAGGCCCCTAGCCTGGGTGAGTGGGGTGAAATTTCACTGCAAGTGCAGACAGTTTTAAACAGAGTAGTGACATGATCTAATTTATATTCCGAGAGGCTGATTCTATGTGAGAAATGGGTGGGAGAGGGATGAGACTGGAGACAGGGAAAGCAATCAGGAGGCCGCTGTGCCAACCACCTGGGCAGTGATGGAACTCAGACCAGCGTGGCAGCAGCCAAGCAGGGATTAGAGAAGGGCGGGTCTGGCTTTGAGCAGTTGGGTGGATGGTGGTGACATCTGCTGAGATGGGAGGCTGAGTGAGTAACCAGTAGACATGAGTGGTCATGGGGTGGGGGCACAGCGTGCTCCAGGCCTTGCTTCTGATGAGTTGAGCTGGAGATGGATTCCACATTCAAATGACATGAGGAGTCCGAAGCAGCAGGTGCACCTGGAGCCAGAGGGGACACAGCTTTGCTGCAGTCTCTGTTCTTTCAGCCTCCCTGAAGGGAGACAGCACAGTGTTGCAAAGGATGGGGGGGCAGATCTCAGCTTCAACGACAGACAGATGGGGATTCTGCTCTCCACTTGGCCACTCAGTAACCACATGCCTTTGGGCCAGGTATTTCATCGGTCTGCCCTGCTGTGTGCAACCCCACAGGGATATTGGGGGGATCCTAAGGGCTGGACGAGGAAAGTTACATTCTGCTCTTTCCCGTCCCCATTCATGATGCCTCAGTTACTGCCCAGGCCTGCAGCCTTCCTGATTCCTATGAGCTTCCCTTTCCTAAGGCTTCATTCAAGAGTCACTCACCAGATACTGACTCTTCATGGAAACCACTTTCCCAAGATTCCCTGAGGGAATTCCGGAAACATTTTCGGTTAGAGCCACTGAGCTGGCTAAAAGGTGCTTCCCTCCCAGACAGCCACCTCATGCCGCAGAATCAGCCCCTATCCTCTGGATGTGTCTCCAGAGAGGTCCTTATCCCCTCCCCCATCCTGCCCTGTATCCTTGGTCTGAAGGAATTTTCTTCTCCTCTCTTTTCTCTCTGCAGTGGCCGCCACCAGATTCCTTTTTTCCTGAAATAAGACTCAACTCCCTTTTTATTATGATCTTACATGCAAACATTCAATGGCCCCTTTCTGCCCACAAAAGTAACCACGACATCACCTTGACATCCAAAGCACTATGCTGAGGGTCCGTCCCTGGCTTAACTTACAGAACTTCACATTGCCTTTATTTTAGCTGGGAAGTTCTCAAACATTCTTAATTTCTTTACGCTTTTAAAAAATTATTGAAAGCCCCCCAAATGCTTCTACTTTTGTGGGTTACAACTTCAGTGTATACTGCATTATAGATTAAAACACAGACATTTTTAAAATCTGTATTAGTTCAATAACAATGAGCCCGTTGCATGATAATGTAGAGAACATATATTTAAAGAAGAAAAAAAAAGCTCTATTTTCCAAACAGAAACCTAGAGACAGGAGTAGCATTGTTTTAGATTTTTGCAAATCTCTAGTGTCTGGCTTAATGGAAGACAGCTGGATTTCTGAATCTGCTTCTTCAATCTGCTGCGAAATGTTATTTTAGTTAAATTATATATAGAAAATCCAGCCTCACACAGATATGTAGGCGGGAAAGGGAGATCCTCGTGGGTCCCAGGAAAGGTCTTGGAGACCCACAGGAGTCCTTGAAGTCACCCTGAGAGCCAGGGCTCTGGCTAAGCCCTGCTCTTCATGCTTCTCTAAATAAGCCCATGAACTTCCTCCTGGCTCCCTCAGCTCACACTGTTCTCTGTTCTCTCTCCTGTGACTCCTTGTCCTCAATGACCTGCCGAAACCCTAATATAGACCCAGGTCCAAGGTTAACAGTCTAAAGGAGCTCAGGCCCATAAAGAGCTAGCAGAGCCTTATAAGGCAAAGTGTGGGCAGGTGGGATGAAGCCTCAGAGTGTTCCCATCCTCAGGAGGCTGACCTTCTCCCTGAGCCCCAGCTCTGCTAGGTCTCCACACACGCACCCAGAGCTGCCAGGGTTAGCACATCTCTTGGAAAGCCCCTAAAATATTCTCTTAGTCTGCTCGGGCTACTGTGACAAAATACTGTAGACTGGATGGTTTAAACCACAGAAATTTATTTTGTCACAATTCTGGAGCCTAGAAGTCCAAGATCAAGGCATTGACAGGTTTGACTGGCTTTAAGGCCCCTCTCCTTGACTTGGCTCATAGGTGGTCACTTTCTTGCTATGTCCTCCTGTGGACTTTCCTCTCTACACAGGCATCTCTGGTGTTTCTCCCTCTTTTTATAAGGACACCAGTCCTGTTGGATAAGGTCTCATTTAACCTTAATTACTTCCTTAGAGGCCCTATCTCCAAATACAGTCACTTTAAGACTGCAATATATGAATGGGGGAGGGGCACAATTCAGTCCATACCACACGTTGAGACACAAAGCAGCCATTTTTCACCAGTCCCCACTTCTGTCCATCAGAATCATTTCAGAAAAGAAAAAAAAACAAGAAATAAAATTAATAATGTTCAGAAAAGAAATGTATACAGTGAAAATTCTCTTTGATTGCACTTTGTATATGCCCCTCTACAGTAAAAAGCATTACAAACTACAATATGAAAAGGGGGAAAAAGAAATGTATTAACATATTTTAATTATGTTAAAATTTTCTTTTCTTGCAGTTTAGCCGCCACCTCCAGCCTATGGGCCCAGCGCCCTTTGAGCTACAGGCGCCGCCCTGTTAAAATATTTTTGATAACAGAGGGGAGGAAACCTGGAGAAACTTTTCTGAAGGAATCAGAAACTCAGCCTTAACTTGCACATGCAATGAGAGCACCGAACTCATTTAAGTTCTGTCTCTATCTTTATAGTCCCCATAGCATCTTTGATTTCAAATCATTAGATTCAAACAATTAAAACAGTATGTAAATCAAACAATCTGTGTTGAAATACTGAGATGTAGTTTAGCGATACAAACTTCACCTGAAGCAGGTTTAAGTGATTCCAAACCATTAGGAACTTACCCTCAGAAGCAACGTGTGCAGCTGGGTCCCTGTGTGTGAAGACCCATTACAAAGCTGGAAGTTCTCTGATGTGACTTTCATGGAGAAGATAATCTTTAATAAAAGATGAGTAATAATAATATGCTAACTTACAGCTTGCCTATGTATTACAGATCAGCCACTTTATTAAGCTCAGAAGCTCCTGAAACAATTGTCTAGAACTTAGACCAACAAAAGATTTGGGGGAGGAACATTTATCACTGACTTTATTACAACTGCTAGTGCAAGGTGATCAGAAAAGGTGGAACAACTTCTAGTCAATGTTATAGTTGTTTTTTAATTAGCTGTGGATAATATGAATTGCCAGATTGCCTTCATCCAAGGTGGACCCTTCCACTGCCCTGCCCTTGATATGCCTGCCGATGGCTGTCACTCTGCCCAGATTTAAAATTCCACCTGACCCTTGGTTCATCCCAAGTGTAAGCACAGATCTGCCTGTGCCCAAAGGCCCCTCAGACAGAGACACGCCTGGCTTCAGGTGATGAAGCTGTAGGGGTGATAGAAAGCAGCTCTGTCCTCATGCAGATTTGCGTGTGAAGAAGATTGAGCACAGGGGAGGTGCCTGGGGAGGGGGCTATAAGCAGTGTTCCTGCACAGATCCACAAGCTCACGTCTGAGCCCTGTGGCAAAGAGAGAGGAAGAGGAGAGAGGGAGAATGCAGACAGAAGGCTAAGAGATGCTTTCATGAGGGACTCCGAAAAGCACAACAGCTCAATCCTGCAGCTACTAAGGACTCAGGTGAAAAAAGTGGGACTGAAAGTCAGGAAAGATGATGTTGCCCCCACTGACACAGAACACCGCTGCTCAGGCCCTTCCAGGCAGCTTTGGAAGTGCCCGGGAACAGCAGTCTCGGCACAGAAGTGGGCAGCCTCCTGGGAAATGCCACCATCCACAGCAATAGTAAGACTCCTGCTGGCTTTGTGGCTGGAGAACATCATGGAAGTGCTCTTTCTGGGCTCCAGGTGGTAACCTTTGCTAGGAAGTAGGGAAAGACTCACATACCTGGCTCCAAAGAAATTTGGGTTGGCCTCATTTCTGCATCAAGTGTATCTTTCTACTTCCCCCAGACTCTACTCTGAGTGTTTCCTCCAAACGTGGCTGCTCATGTCACACACAAAACAGGCAATGTCTTTATGCTGGGGGACCTGGGTATAGACAATGAGGTCCCAGGGATACCCACACTGCCTAGGCCCAGCCCTGCACTCTCCCCACAGTGCCCATCCACTTGTAATCCCATCTTCTATCCCTTCCCTGCTGGGGAATGAATTCTCTTATGCACACTCTCGCTCTGGCATCCCCATCTTACTGGCTTATAACTATGGGCTTTGCTGTAGCCTCGCCACTCAACCCATCTCAGATCACGTCTGCTCTGACCTTGTATCTCAGCCCAGTGTTTCCTGCTAGCCACTAGCTATTCATTGCCTTTTCATGGCCTACATAAGGAGCTGCCACCACCCACTCTGGCCCTCACTCTGACCCACACCTTGAGAGCAGGAAAACACTGCCCCACCAATCCCCAGAGAGAAAGACCTTTACCTGTGAGGTCCCTGAACTGCCTCCCTTGTCCTCTGGCTCCTTTTTTAATACCATCGTTCCGTTCCATTTCCATAGCATTGTTAACAGAGCATGGGATTTGAGAAGAGCACTCTGTCTTCCCTGTTTACTGCCCCCATAGCCTTCAGCTAGCTGGCAAAGCTGTCAGAGCCACAGTTTCCTTTGTTGAAAACAGTGACCCCTTGCCTTCCCCATGTGATTACAGGTTCCCAGAGCAGAGACACTTGGAGAGAGAGAACACCCCTGTGTCCACACCTGCAGCGGGCAGTGTGCTGGCCATGCTTTCCTTTCTGTGTGGCACACCTCTGGGTTCTTGTTCAAAGCACAGGTCTGGATCTTGGGACTCCACTGATCATATTTCCTCATCCAATCAACAAATAGTGACTGGGTCCCCACAGTGTGCCAAGGCTTGTGTTTAGGCATCAAGTTTCCAGAAATGAGCAGGACATGCTCCTTGCTCATGGCTAGGAGAGCTTACTCTCTGGTAGCGGGGACGGAGGGGGGGGGGCACAGATGTGGAAACAGCCGTGAGTGGCTATAATAGATGTATATGCCAGCATCCCCCAGCCTTGCCAGGTACTGTCTGGGTCTTCCTAGTGTCCTCTGCCCCTTAGCAGTCCAGGGCATGCTCAGTGAGACATACTCCAGAGCCTCAATTTACCCATCTTTAAGGTGGGGTACTATCAATTTCCAACATCATGACAAACATTCAATCCCAGACACACAGACCAAGGCCCCCGGGGAGGGTTGAATCTGGCTTTGACTTGTTCCCAAACAAGCCCCTGAGGTTTTCTCAGTCTTGGCAAAATACTGCACAGTGGCCTCCCAATCTGCTAAAATATCTGAAAGAACAATTTCCGCTATAACGAAACAAAACAAAGCAAAACACAGAAGCCTAACTAGAAAGCGGTTAGCATTTCCTCGGGGTGGCTCAAGCTTTCAGATCCCCACTGCCGGCTCTCAGAAGAGGGGCATTTCCCAGGGCCTCTGCTCCTTTGTACACGGAGCTTCCCCTCGCTCCCCTCTGCCATCGCTCAGGGCTGTGTGCTCAGAACAAATTGTTCTGTTTGAAGCCAATGGACTCCGCCTAAGCATCCTGATTACATTAGCTCCCTAAGCATTGCTCTGTTCCTGAGCAGGGAGCTGGGAAGAGGATAAAGAAATAAAATCGCCTCTAATAGGTGATTACAGGTTCCCAGGGCTGCTTAACTGTGGTGTCAACATACAGAGAACCATAAAGGGAAGACTCAGGTGCTTCTGAGGCGCTCACGGGGGAGTGTCCCTGCTGAGCAAAGTGAGCAATGGGACACCTGTTCCCTATTTGAGGGCAGTGGGGGACTTCCTGAAGTACTCCCTCCATTGCAGGCAACCCGGCCGGCTAGTAAGGCATCTCATGTCAAATCCCCACAGCATCTCTAAAAGGTGGGTCTTATATCCCTTGCTTATTACGTGGGTTGGTCAAAGTTACATAAAGCTCAAGGTTATATAAGGTTCAATCAAGGATTCAAAACCAGGTGAGTCTGATTCCCAAAGCCCTTCTTCTTCACCCTAACCCACACTGCCTCCTACTGAGGTCTCAGATCAGTGATCACCCGCAGGATATCTCTTCCAGCTCCAAATTGACCGTGGTCCACCCTTCACCTAACTCAGCAAGGCCACCTCCTAGCACGTCAGACCTTCAGGTTGTCACCTTTGGGGTTCCTCCATTTAGGAGAAGAGGTGTGACTTCAGCTCACTAGAAAAATCCCCTTCCCACCACAGATTTGTAACTCCCACCTCTGCAGTGTGCTTTAAGGTATTCAGATGTGTTTATTTATTAATTAGTCATTGTTATGGACTTGACATCCTGCTGTCATTTAAATAAATTTGGTGAAATTAATGAGGCCCCTAATAACATGCAGGGTTCTTGTGCTAATTATTTTTTGGTGACAAAATTCATTGTTAATATAAACAGCAATATCAATCATGCTAAAGATCAATAATATGTGTGTGGGAGGTGAGCACCAGAGTCTTAGTGAAAGGATGCTGGCACGTGGGTGGGTGCTGGGAGAGGCTCTGAGCTGGCCCTGGGAGAACGTGGCCTTGTGTAAAGAAGTTGCTGTGGCCTGCCTGCTAAGGTTCAAGCACCAAAGCTTCTGCCATTGTCTTCCCTGCCCCCAGCACATCCCACTGATCTCCAAGACCCCACTGATTCCTTCATCCAAAAAGGCCTCTCAATTATACCTTCTCTGAGTGGTCTTCTCCTCTGATCTGCTTAAAGTTTGCACCTTGGCTTTTGTTCCCAGCCTCACTGGTCCTTCTAACACACACCCTGGGCCCTTCCACTCTCTTACCTCCAAACTGGAGACCAAAGTTTCTCCCTGAGTCCAGTCCCAGTTCTCCCTACAGTGCTGTTTCTCTGGTGTTTAAGCCTCCAGTGTCAGTGTGCTTATCTCCCCAGCCTTCATCCACCTCACATGCACAAAATGCTCGTGGAGCTCTCCCCTCGCTTCAACAGGTTAATCCCTGCACGCTCTCTGCCCTTAAAAACACACTCCTGTAGGGGACCTTCCCTGAACCCCTGCCCAGAGCCTTTCCTCTGCTCCTATGACTCTCAGGTATCCACCCCCCTTGTGTAGCTCTTACCACATAGGTTATAATTTTCAGTTTATGCACCTTTCTTATTCCTGGGTCCGTGAACCTCTCAAGGTATAGAATTTACTGATTTTTCCCAGCCCCACAAAGCCTAGTGGGCCATAAATGCTTGATGAACAAAGAAATGAGTAAATATATCCTGTGGGAGAAAAGATTGTGGGTCATCCTGAGGAGTGAGTGGGGATGGGGTGGGAACAGACAGCAGTGACAGATTGAAAGTGGATGTGAATAGGCACATCGTGTCCCCTGCAGGGGTCTCGGAAGCTGTTGCTGGTAAGTGGTTTCACTTAGACTAAGGATATTTATAAGGAACTAGTGCAGAGTCCTTCCTCCAGGCCCAACAGTGACTACTGATACTGGCAGAGGGAGAATATGGCAATTTTCTCAGCAAGGGAGAATATGGCAATTTTACCAAACATGTTCAGCTCAAGCTCTGTGTGTGTATTTCAAGAGGTCCCAATGGGCAAGAAACAGCTTGCTGATCAGAAAGAGAGCCAAGTTCCCTTCAACCCCATGGAGAGGGGCATTCCAAAAAGATATGGTGTCGGGCTCTGAGAATGCTGAGTGCCTTGTTGAGGGCAGCATTTGTCTGCTGAGTAAGTCATGTGGCCATGAACTGTCAGGTGTCTTTACCTCCTTCCCAGGCAGAAGGAGCCTCCATGTTCGTGAAGGAAAATTAGCAGATTCCCAGAGTCTCCTCAGGGTGCAGAGAGGTAGGAGGATCCCACCACCCAGCTCTGAGCAAGCTCTGAGGTCACACGGGCATTGGCACTTCTCAGAGAGTCACACAAAGATGCCTGGCCCGATGACTATGAAGTATACGTCTAACTCTCCAGCATCCGAAGAGAGGTGTTATTAAACCCCTGCCACGTGCCAGGTGCTGCTTGGAGGGCTCAGTCTCAAGGAGCCCTTCCTGCTCTGATGGGTTTCTAAATGTATTCGTTCACCGTGGATGGAATCTCACGATCTGGGAAACAATGAAAGCACTTTTGTGCTGATCTGGAATTCTTCTCTCTTCCCCTTGATAAGAAGTAAGCTAACAAAAGCATGAGGATTCTTTTCCAGCACAAAACAGGAAGATCATATATGTGAGCTAAGCTGTAGTTGAAGTGAACACCTCCAAAACTCTCCACCAAGCACAGACAGTCCAGTATGTCAGAAGGCTTAATGCCCCAGGGAAACAAAATTGCATTAATATTCAAAGATGGTTCAATATTTCTTCAAATTTCACAACTGATACTAAATTAAGCCATGAAGTGCAACTGTGCTAATTGGCAAGAGGCACATGATAGACAATAAAGGGGTAAAAGTGCATTTCTTACTCCAATTAATTATAAAAGACAATTTTACTTTTAATAAAGGAACAAATTCACACATTTGCCATATGGATCCGAAAGCAACTTTGCCGCACAGAGTGATACCACAATTCCATCTCTCCCAGACCAAATATGCAATGATTTTTTTTTTGTATAAGATATAGTATGTCAAGTCCAACGTGGTGTTTTGATGCAATTGAATATACCTTTGGGTTCAATAAATAATGTATAACGTAAGTGCTCCAACTAAGAAGGATATCCCTGAATTTGAATTCAGGCTGTGTGGTTTGGGTTGCTGAGTGTTCTCTGTTAGAGACTGAGAGGAGAGCAGACTTGCCCCCATCTCCACCAGACTCTAACTGATGGGAAAGAGGCTTAAAGGAATTGCAAATAGGAGCCAACAATCAGCTTTATAAAGGTGTTCAATAAGGGCTAAAACACAAGGCAAAGTTGGACTCGAGACATGGCCCTGATATGAGGCTGGAGGGGGGCATCCTAACACTTCCTGCCTCAGCTTGGATTCCCCCCAAACAGAGCCTGTGGTGTAGGGAGCTTATTCCCAAGAAAATCTCAGGGAGCCACAGAGAGGCTGGAGACAGAGGAGGGAGGAGGAGAAACTCTTACTGGGTGCATAATTGAGTTCGCCGCTCTCAGGGGCACTCAGAGGCTCTCAGAACCTTCCTTCTAAAACTGGAGGCCATTCTCTTAAGAGAAACAACTCAGACACAGAGAGACAAGTGCTGCTTGTTCTCTCTTAACACCTGTAAGTGGGAGCTAAATAACGTGCTCACGTGGAATGACAGCAGTGGAGACTCGGAAGGAGGAAGAGTGATGAAGAATTACTTAAAAGGTACAGTGATGGGTACATTAAAAGCCCTGACTTCACCACTATACAATAGAGCCTTGTGACAAAACTATGCTTGTATCCCATAAATTTATAAATTTTTTTTAAAAAGAAAGGAAATAAATTTTCTACTCAAGATCAACCTGCAAGTATATATCCATGGCTCCCAGACCTGTGGGTTCAGTGGAGGGTCTCCCTGACCTCCAGGCGGGGCATGGGTAATGGTGAAGGCCTACCAATGACAGCAGTGTGGGACAGAACATGGAAGGTCATTGTGGGCATTTGAGGGAAGACTGAGGTGGGTAGAAGCCCACTCAGAACTTTCCACTGCAGCTGTGGCTAAATCTGCCCTGGAGGACATGAGGGTGAAAAGGGACCCTGAGGTGTGTGGTGCTCTCTCCAAGCGTGGGCAGCGAGGCCCACTGCAGGGTCCAGCCAGGTCTGCTTCTCTGGCTGGCACAGAGGGCAGCAGCCCTGCCCCATCAACACAGGCCCCTGAGCACACACTCTCCAATCCTCGGCACTCCTTAATTAAGAGGCAACCCCAGGTCCTAATCCAGGGCTCAGGAGCAGGAAGCCACAGAACAGATGCACCACAAAGGAAAAAAGAAGGGTCCAAGGTCCTTTCAGCTTCTGAGCCAAATTAATACTGGATTAGTGGGGGCAAGGCATGCAAATGTAAACTTCCCTGATCTCAGTAGCTCAAGGTTAATATAATAAAAGGGTTTTTCTGAAAGCTCAAGTTTGCCTTCCCTATATTGTCCAGGGACCCAATACTTTCCAGGTTGTGCTTCTACCCCCTTCAGTAGTGGACTCAGATCGCTGTGTCCATCTGCAGTAAGGGCAGGCAGGATCCTGTACGCACAGATTCTATGGGACAGAGAAGGACACAGCTGCTAAGACTTCTGCTCACTTTCCATCAGCTGAGCTCAGCAGCTTGGCCACAGTTAACTCCAAGGAAGGCTGTGAAGTAGACTCAAATGGTGCATTTAGGAAAAGAATAAAACATGTTTGATCAACAGCTGGCCAGTCTCTGCCCGAAGTTCCCTCCATGATTCAGACATGGCTCAAAGGGTAATTTGGTCTTACTGGTCAGATGTGTTAGCCTTCCTCCCTTGAAAGGGGGAGGAGAGACGTATATAGCATTCACTCCAATAGTCATGGAAGTCCCTGTCTCAGTAATAATAATAGTAGTGGTAATCTTAATAAGAGCAGCTAGCATTTATGTAGCACCATGGTAGGCGCTATTCTAAGACCTTTACTAGACTAAGTCATTTGAACTTCACAGACACCTTATGTGTAAGTAATAATGCAGATGACAAAATCCCCGTTTTATAGATGAGGAAATCAAGCAGCAGCAAGGTTAGCAGATTTTCCTAAGACCACACAATCAGTAAACTACAAAGCTGGCATTCCAATGCAGTCTCAGGGCTCCAGACTCCAGGCTCTCGTTCACCACACTATATATTATTATTATTAATACTACTCTCCTTACTTTGATAGAATATGAGTTAGCTTGTCCTAACAGTGTTAATCTATAGCAATAACTTTAGAGATTCTGTAACACGGGATTTAATTAAGTCTACAAGTTCATATTAGGGAATGAGAACTCTTTTTCCTCATGTGCTTTCAGATCACCCTGCAGACATAAAGGATACACTGATTTTTAGTGAGAATGTTCCCCTTGCTAAGGAGCTAGTGATAGACTTTAAGACAGTGGCTGCCATAGTTGCAATGTCTGTATCTCCAAATTACATAAGTTGAAATTCTAATGATAGTACTAGGAGGTGGGGCTGTGGGGAGGAGATTAGGTCATAAGGGTAGAGCCCTCATTAATGGGACTAGTGCCCTTATAAAAGAGGCCTAAGTGAGCTCCCTCAGCCCTTTTGTCATGTGAAGTTACTGCAAAAAGACAGCTGTCTATCTATGAACAACGAAGCAGGCCCTCCCTAGGCACGGAGTCTGCAGTGTCTGGACCTAAGATTTCCCAGACTTCAGAACAGAGAAATAAATACCTATTGCATCTAGTGTTTATAAGTCACCCAGCCTGTATTAGTTTGTTAGAGCAGCCCAAATGGGCTCTACTCTCAGGCAAATCCTTGTTCCTTGCATATGATTACTTGAGTACGGACTTTAGGGGATCCCTTGTGCTCAATCAGTTGATAGAACCCATATTTTCTGCTCCATGCTACCTGCCTTTTCCCTGTTTATCACCATGTTAGCATAATACTCCAGCTCTCTGAGTCTCCATTGCAACTGTGAGCTCTTTTGTATGACCGTGAGTTGGTGATTTTTACCTAGTGTGCTTCAAAGTTTAACGTGTGTAAAAAACACCCTGAAAACCTATTAAAATACAGACAGTGATTCAGTAGGTCTGGGCGCACTGAGACTCTGCATCTCCATCACATACTTGGGTGAGTCCGATACCTGTGGTTCCAAACATGTCTGGGCTCAAATAGTTGTATCCTGTTTAGAGCCCGAGCAAATTGTTCAATGTATTATCTCTCAGTCCCACCCCTGGTTTGTATTGCTTTATGATATTAGAGCTGGATGCTTTAAGCATTTCTCACTTACCAGATGGCAAAATATTAGGCACTGGGGGACCCTGCCAGGTAACAGTAGTAGGAAGTCATATCCCTTCTGTGTTCTGGCCCCTCCCTTCTGTGGGGGGAAGCCAGAGACCCAAGTAGACAAGTTCCAATTCTGCACTGAGGCCACATTTTCTCCACTGGTGGCCACTTCCAAACAGCTTTGACCTTTGCCACACCCTCCAGAGACACCAGGCTGTTTATAGCAAGCACGCCTGCCTGCACCGTCCAGCAAGTGCTTTGGCCGTTAGCAAGCTGCTTATTCCCATGGTATCCAGAAAGAGCGTCAATTTGGAGGCCCTCAGCTCCTTCCATGTTCACCTGTTCACTCTTCATCATCCCAGAGGTTGTAGCTGCTCCTTTGTCCCTGATGCTTCTGGACACTCTTAGAATCCTCCTTAACACCCTTCAATAGCCAACCACATTATACTAGATAACAATTTTCCACACTGTATTTTTTTTTCTGTCTCAACAACCAGCGTGGTTTCTTATCTGATGTAGACTCCAACATGAAAAGAGACATCCCATGTCACACAGCAGCAGATTCTTTCTGTAACAAGCATGAAGCTTTTCTGAGAAGCAGCAAATGGCAAGCAGCCTCAGCCTGTATCACCTATGTCTGTTTCCACATGGACAACATGTACATATAAGGTGCTCAGTGAATAATAGGAAACCACACACTCCAGGCCTGTGTCTGTTTCCACATGGACAACATGTTCATATAAGGTGCTCAGTGAATAATAGGAAACCACACACTCCAGGCCTGTAGGGGCCTGAAATAGTCATGTGTTCAGACCTGGATGTTTACATATGGACCTGATTTTCTCTGGGGTCATCCAAGAAGTTCATAAGAGCAGGAACACAGAGATCACCTGAAGTGACTTCCCACTGTACGTGTTTACTGACCAACAGAATAAATCGTGAATGAATGAAAGGCTTTGATGCTTACCATTTATTCTAAGAAAACTGCAGACGGTCATTGTATACCTAGCTATAACATTCCCAGAGATAAGATTCAATCTATAGTATTTTTTTAAATAGCATTTGTTTGCTAGGACTGCCATAACAATGTACCACAAGTCACTGATTGGCTTAAGCCAACAGTCCCCAAACTTTTTGGCACAAGGGACTGGTTTTATGGGAAACAATTTTTTCCACAGACGGAGGGTAGAGGGGATGGTTTCGGTAAGAGACTGCAAGCAGTTGATGCATTATGGTCTCTGTGCAGTCAGCCCTCTCTGCTAATCTGTATTTGCAGCAGCTCCCCAGCATCAGCACCACCTCAGCTCCACCTCAGATCATCAGGCATTAGATTCTCAGGAGGAGCAACCTAGATCCCTCACATGTGCAGTTTACTGTAGGGTTCCCACTCCCATGAGAATCTAATGGTGTTGCTGATTTGGTAGGAGGCGGAGCTTGGCAGTCATGCAAACGATGGGGAGTGGCTATAAACACAGATGAAGCTTCCCTCTTGTCTGCCACTCACCTCCTGCTGTGTGAGCCAGTTCCTAACAGGCCAGGGACAGACACCCTACAGCCTGGGGATTGGGGCCCACAGGCTTAAACAACAGAAATGTATCATCTCATACTTCTAGGGGCTGAAAGTCCAAGGTCAAGCAGTCAGTAAGGCCATGCTCCCTCTCAAGGCACTAGGGAAGGATCTGTTCTAATAATCTCAGACATTCCTTGGCTTGGAGCAGCAAAACCCCCAGTCTTCCCAGGTGTTGTCTCTGTAGGCCAGTGATTCTCAATCAATATGCTATGAGAGGATTTTAGGTGTGCTTTGAAAATTTTTAACGATTATTCATTTGATGATTTTTGAAAAGAGTTCACAGCACATATTCTTTTCTTTACTCTCTCTTTTTTTTTTCATCAACGTAATTTAGGTGTGCCATGGAAGTTTAACTATGGGTTCAAGTGTGCTGTGAGATTAAAAAAAAAAAGGTTGAAAAACACTGCTGTAGGCACATATGTGCCTAAATGTCCCCTTTCTATTAGGATTCTAATCATATTGTTTAGGGAAACACCCTACTTCAATATGACTTCACCTTAATGTCTGTGACCGTTTTGCCAAATAAGGTCACATTCTTAGTCCTAGGCTTCATACATGAATTAGGAAGGAGGGTCCACAATTCAACCCAAGAATGAATTTATCTACAAGTATCTGTTCAGTACCTCACACGTGCACAATTCCTCTGCAAGGATTCCCCAGTGGGGAAACTGAGGATCAGGGAGCCAAGTGGTCTGCCCATGTTCATATAGTTGGTGGGAGCCTATGGATGTAAACCAATGTCTTTTGGATCTGAGCCTGCTACCCTTTGGTGCACCCTCACTGTGGAGGAGGAGGACCAGGAGTTATGTCCATATCTGTTCTCATTTGCATTCAGAAAAAGTACCAGAGATTGAATCATTCCATTTTTTGTTTCTAGGCCACAAAATCTTAGCCAAAAGTATTAAATTAAAGGACAGAATACAAGGGACGTGAATCTTCTGGGACTTACACAACAAAATATCATAGACTACGTGGCCTAAACATCAGAAATGTATTGGCTCACAGTTTTAGAGGCCAGAAGTCTGAGTTACAGGGGTGTGAGCAGGGCTGGTTCCTTTAAAGGCAGCAAGGGGAGATTCTCTTCCCTGCCCCTCTCTGGGCTGGTGGCAGTTTGCTGGTGACCTACTGTCCCTGGGCTGTACAGGCTTCCCCCGCATCTCTGTCCTCACATTCACACGATGTTCTCTCCACGTGTATCTGTCTCTGTGTCTACATTTCCCACTTTTATAAACATACCAATCATACTGGATGACTAGCACCCTGAAACCTCATTTTAACTTGGTTACCTTCATAAAGACCCCACTTCACTAAGAAGAACATTTTCCAGCTCCATCCATGTAAACATGAAGGAGGTAAAGTCTCCATCCTTCTTGATGGCTACATAGTATTCCATGGTGTACATGTACCACAAGTTATTGATCCATTTGTGGATCAATGGGCACTTGGGCTTCTTCCATGACCTGACAATTATAAATTGGGCTGCAATAAACAGTCTGATACAAATATCTTTGTTGTAATGTGATTTTTGGTCTTCTGGATATATACCTAATAAAGGAATTGCAGGATCAAATGGCAGGTCTATTTTTAGTTCTCTAAGTGTTCTCCAGGTGTCTTTCCAAAAGGAACACATTAGTTTGCATTCCCACCAGCAGTGTAGAAGTGTTCCCTTTTCTCCATATCCATGCCAGCATCTCTGGTTTTGGGATTTTGTGATATGGGCTAATCTTACAGGATGAAGTCACTACATGATCACCAGGAATGACATCACAATGAGTTTTGCCCTAGGCTACCATCTTAGGCTTATTCTTATTCCTGCTAACTGAAATAACCTTGGGGTTATGAAAAAATAAACTCAGACCCACACACACACAAAAAGACCCCACTTCAAATTAGTCACCTTAGGTAGCAGTGGGGGTTAAGATTCCAAAATACCCTTTTGAGGGGGAACACAATTCAGCCCCTAATACAGGAGTCTGGAGTTCTCTGCCTCACTCAGGGAGTCATCAATCAATTCTAATGGAAAAGTAAAGGGTTGGTATGTGCCTTGGATACCTGGGACTCAGAACTAAAGACAACATGCAGGGGTCAGCCAACACATCCCCTGGATTTCAGGGAACTGGGATCAACTTGTATCTTCCTGATTCAGAGAGATCTCAAGGGCAGGATCCCCCTGGGTTCTCAGTAAAATGGGGACTTATTGGTTTGTTGACCTACATCTAAGGTGAGGGGTTAAAGTCCATCTGGTTAGGAATTCCCACCATTCCTGAAGTGAAATGTAGAAGTCAAACCCTATTACTGCAGAAAATGTTACATTCCACTTTCTATTTTCCTCTGGGTTGTATTTTAGGCAATGAATTTTGTGCAATTAGAGAACTGTAGCTGTACCTTATTTCCTTCACCATTAATCTTTCATAAAATATGAAATTAACAAGCCTCCCCATGACCAACCTGTGAAATCTGCCATCTCTCACTGCCATTTCATTTACTGAGGCTCTTTGCTTAGAGATACTCTCCTGATAGCACCTGAGCAATTTTGATGAATGTTTCTCTCCTTCTCATTACAAGAAATGCTAATCTTCTGACATCTCTCTCTATGTACATTCATTAAAGGACTCCAAGCTTTCCACACTGTGGTGGAGGTGAAATTCAGCACTATATTTGCTGACATTACAGTGGTCTGTTCACACAGAATTATCTGATGATGTGGTATTAAAGAATTAGGTCAAATAATCTGGATAAACCTTTAGGATTAAGGGATCTGTAGTTGTCTCACTGACCAATATTTTGAAAACCTTGCTCTACTCAGGCACACACAGTATACTCATTGTTCATTCATTCCACAAAGCATAATGTGTTTCACTCTGTGTTAGAAACTCTTCTGGGCACTGGAGAAGCAGAACTCTAGCTGTTCAGGAAGTGGCAGTAGAGGAAGGAAGATGGGAGGCAGAATACATTAATAATGATGGTACTACAGGAGTCAGAGGAGGGGGTGACAAGCTCCACCTGCACTCAGTGTGGGTTTCACAAATAAGGTGCTCATCTTGAAGGATGGGAAAAAGTTTTCTTAGAGCATGTAGAAAAGGAAAGAGCTTGGTATGTTTAGTGAAAAATATTTGCCTTCCCAACACAGAAAGTACACATTGGAAGATGTGCTGGAGAGATACCAGGTGACAGAGTAAGTCTCAACCTACAAGGCCAGTGACCTTAAACCATGTTTCATGCAAGCAAAGCCCCTTAAAGCCATTTCAGAATAAAATGAGTGACAGGAAGGACAGCAGGGAAAGAGCTGAGTTCTCCACCCTACTCCAGTCAAAGCAGCTTGGCTCAAATGAGGACAAGGGATGTGGCTGTGGGGATGAGAAAGCACAAAATCAAGCAGCATCTCAAAAGTGGATATATTAGTCAACATTCTTCAAAGAAATGGAACCAACAGGAAATAGATACAGATATAAAGAGATTTAGTATATGAAACCGGCTCACATAATCTTGGAGACATTAGCGCTGAGATCTATAGTCAGGAAGCTGGAGACCCAGGAGAGCTGGGGATATAAATTCCAGTTCCAACACTGGCAGACTCAAGACCCCTGAAGAACTTATGTTTCTGTTTGAGTCCAGAGAGAAGACCAATGTTCCAGCTCAAGCAGTCAGGCAGAAAGAGCTCCCTCTTATTCATAGGGTAGTCATTTTTGTTTTACTAGGCTTTCGACTGATTGCATAAGGGTCACTCACATTATAAAGGGCCATCTGCTTCACTCAGTCCACCCATTCAAATGCTTATCTCATCCAAAATCAGCTTCACAGACACACCCAGAATGATGTTTGACCAAATATCTGGGCACCCCCTAACCAAGTTTTACATTGACACATAAAATTGTTCATCATAGTGGAATTAACAAAACTTGGAATCACCAAGGTAGCTATGGAGAGTGAGGGACTGGAATAAACTGAGGCCAAGTCTAAATTTTGGGGGCTGGAACTAGGAGTCCACACAGCTTGCAGCAACAGAAGGGACCAGAAAGATGGGAGAATGAAGCTATCCCCTACTCTGATCCAGGACCAGGGCTGATTCCCATAGATCTTAGCAATATCTCCCCCACAATCTACTTTTGAAGAAACTTATGTGAAGGTCTATTATTCTTTCTTTCTTTATTTATTTATTGCCAAACAAAAGAAGCCAACCTGGCTCCATCTGGAAACCTACTGCTTTATAAGGCTCCAGTCTCATCTAATGAATACTGACAGACACCCAGACACCGGTGAGCCCACCAGGGTGCTGCAATCACCATGCACACCCATAACAGAATACAGGAACCCTGTGCAGCCCACGCTCCACCTGTGCTTAGAAGCTGAGCCCTGTCCCATCCTGCTGAAGGTACCAAGGACCCATTTCCTTTCTTCTTTATTCTAGCTCCACCAACATGCCTACTTCCAGCCCTGTCTCTTTCCCTGGCCTCCCAGGCCTTCTCAGGTTAGAACACTGACCCGCTTCCTGCTAAAGCAGTGGTTCTCAACATTCCTAATGCTGCAATGTATATTCATTGTTACAAAGGGGTCACGACCCACAGGTTGAGAACGCAGTACCTTTTACTGTGGGATGACTCTCAGACAGTGAGGATGACAAAATGTAGGGTTGACGCTACAAAGTTCTTCCAGTCCCCAAACCCAGTTCACAGTCTTCCCTTTCTCAGTGATCCCCAGACTCCCCAGGACTCCACTTTCAGACTCCTGATCACTCTCCAGTTAGCCCAATAACGCCATTCTCCTTCACCAAGGTTTCTCAGAGCAGAGCAGAGGGGCGGGCAGGATCAAACCCCAGGTAGGAGCCAGTAACCACTGTGCATCCGTCATTCTCAATTGCATCATCTGCTCTTCAGTGATCCATGCTACCCTCCCCAAAGGTAACTCCCAGCTCCTGACCTCCCACTTCCACATCATTGACACAGAAGGAAACCTGATGTTCTAAATCCATACCATGATGTTTTTTTCTTCTGCCTCACAGTGAACTTGTTCAGCAAGATGCCACACTTTAAGACACACTGACATCTCTGCCTGGCCTTCTGAGTCTAAGTGTGGGTCTGCACGATTCCTGGAGGAAAGGCCTCTCCTCCGGACCACCAGGGCTGCCCCAGCAACAGAGCATCTGTCAGAAACATTTGAAACATTGCAGGCCCCTCCCGAAAGCACAGTATATGCAAGGGAAACTGCTGGGAGTCAACATACTCTTCAGCCACTTCCTTACTCAATACATACTTAGCGTCAACCACATGACTTACCGCTACTCTGGGTGTTAGGACACCTTAGTGAACACTACACACAGCACACTAGCTGCCTTTACAGAACAGCCTGGAAAGTTCCTTTATGTCCTTGAGTGGGGTGACCTTGGGCAGTTCCCTTAATGCCCTCTTAAGCCTGACTCCTCTTCTGGTAGGATGATGATGTCAACTTTCCGGAGTGTCACCACCCATGTTCCAGTACCTGGCACATTCTAGGCATTCAGAACCCATTTGCTAATATGTAGAGACTGTCTGTCTTGACCTGAAATTCCCAGGAACACCCTCCAATTGATGGAAACAACCTTATGGCACCATTGAATTCAAACTGGGGGTTTGTGATCCAATTTGAAAATACTCAAAGTATAAAAATTCACAGACCATAGCAGAAAAGCAAACATAAACCACTTTATGCGGTTCCCTCCTTAATTTATTTCCAACTTTGTCTTAAGTGATATTTCTCACCAATATATATGAAATGGAAAATATCTAACGAGACTTAAAATTCCCGGTGAATGCTCCATGTTCATAAATCAGCTCCCGCGGGTGCTGAGAAGCAGGTTGGTGGCGTGCTACTGCCCCCATGTGTACAGAACTTGGCTAGCAAGCATCTGGGAACCGAGCAGACGGTGCGATTTTTCTTTTTTTAATTTTTTCCTTTTTTTTTTTTTTTTTTTTTTTTTAGCGAGAACACTTAAGAAGGAGAAAATGGACTCTCAAAAATCCTCTTTATCCAAGATCAAATAGGATAAAACCCAATTAAGTCAGTGCAGCTGTCGGCTGTTTAACCAACTCAAAAGGCACATCCTTCCCCTCTGTGCCCTTCGGCTCTTCCTTTGCCTGACATGTATTGGACACCAGGCTCGTTTACTGGAAATGGATCCATTAACCCCAGAGACAGAAAAAAATCCCCTAATAGTCTGCAGGGCTCACACAGACCCCCAAAAGGGATTATTTGAGGCCAGGTGTGGGGAGCTTTTCAGGATTCATAGATTCTGCCCAGAACAGTCTCTGGGACACCTCTGTTCAGTTGGCCTGAGTTATGCTCTCTTGCCCATAAGGTGCCTCTCAAATCTTCTGCCTCAAGCCAGTAGAATGGGTCCTTGCACTGTTTAGGTCAAAACACATTTACTGAACTTGGTCTCATAATCTGCTAGGAGCAGGATCATATAAGCTAAGAGGCAGGGGTCCTCCAACTTCTTAAACAGGGGGCCAGTTCGCTGTCCTTCAGACAGTTGGAAGGCTGGACTGTGGGCCCAGGGACCAGTCGGCTGCTAAGCAGGACAGGCAGGGGCAGCAAAAACACTCGGCAGGCCGGATAAATGCCCTCGGCAGGGCCACATGTGGCCCATGGGCCACAGTTTGAGGACGCCTGCTAAGAGGAGTCAACTGGTATGAGATGAGAGGAGGACCCAGAGGAGAGAGAACCAGCCCTCATGGGAAGTAAGAAGTTTGTCCTAGACAAGTGTGCTGAATCTTTAAAGAGGAGTCAGTCATTTGGGAGAGAAGCAGGCAACTAGATGTGGTAGGCAGAACTTACATGTCACAGTAGAATACAGAGGCTTCAAAGGGTAACTGGGCAGACAAATTGAAGGAGGAAGATAGGAAGCAGAGAACTCAGGAGAATGCTGTACAGCAGTCTGGGCAAAAGAGACCAAGCTTAAGTTAAAGACCCAAAGAAATAACTGAAGAATTACTACAGTGAAAATCATAAGGCCTTAGGGATTGTGTAGGTAACACCATACTCTTTCCTAATAGCCCCAGATTGGGTGGTTGAAGAACTAACAACTCCAGCTCAATCTGGGATTATCTGGTTCCAAATTACCACAAAAATTGATTCTGCTGTTGCCTTGTTCCATTTCTCACCTCTGAGATCAGATCACCAAGCTTCTGTCTCTCCTCTGGCTTTGCATGGCCCTTTCATAGCTTCCCCATGCCAGAAATGAGCAAACGGTAAACTCTGTGTTTAAGGATCTCACTAGTTCAAAGTCCACTGAGCAGCTCAAAGGTGAGAACTGCAATGGCTTCCAGCATGACAGCAGCCAGCCTACCCACATGATGCCCAGGATGTCATCAGATGATTCCTCCATAAGATATTCAAGCTTCCTTCTCAAGAGTTATTGGGTTTTTATCAATAATTCATTATATGAGATGCTCAGAGGTGTCATCACTGGGGAGATAAGATGAGGGACCTTAAACTGGGTACTGATTAAGTAGGCATGTTTTTTACTAAATTTAGGCACTATTTGTTTAATTGGGACAACCCACTTAATCTTTCAGAGTTTGGGTCCTCCCACCTGTCCCTTGGGATGACCAATGGCTTTCCCATTGAGCAACTGAGAGGAAAGAATGACATCATAAACATGAAAGTATTTCCAAAGGGCAAACCACTGAGCGGGTGTTTGTGATCACTTCCAGCAAAGGGCAGGCTCTTGGAAACCAAGGCCAGGGAGCCCCGGCCCTCTCACACTCCTGAGTGTAAAACAAGGGCACCCAGGAGGCGGCGGTCTGTGTCAGGAACAGCCTGGCTCGGTGTTGTGGTTGGTCCCTACTACCCTCTAACCAATATGGGACAATTAAGAAGACCCAAATATCTTTCCTAGGTTTCCCAACAGAGTTTATTCAATCAAGAAAATGGTAGCTCGGAAACTAAAGTGCATATATGCACTAAAGAATGTTTTCTACTGGGTGCTATTAACCAATAAAAATTAAGTGATGATATTTCTCAGAGTTTAAAAATTTCACCATTTTAAGTGGTTTAAAAAGGGATTCTTTGCAGTCACTCTCCACAACAGGGTTGAACCTCACAAACATAATGTTCATTGAAAGAATATTATATAGAAGTACACACTAGATGGTTCTATTAATACCAGGCATAAAGCACTAACACAAAAAAGCAATCAGTGCTGTTAGTAAAAAGGGTAGTAGTTGCCCTGGAAATAAGGGTAAGGACAGAAAGTGGGGTACAGGGGAGTGTCTGGGGTCCTGGGATTGTTCTTTTTCTTGACCAAGGCACTAATTAAGTAGGTATGTTTCAATGTAATACAGATAAAGTTATACACTTTATGTGTACTTTATGTATATTATACTTCAACAAAGAGGTTTGTGTGTGTGTATTTTAAGTACATTTTTACGTACTATAAGAAAAGAAAATCTTCACCCATGATTTCCATGCTAAGTCTCCAAATGATAGTGCTGACATTTTTACTTATCACTTTGTCTCCACTGATATCCCTTCTCCTGGCCACTGACAGAGCACAGCTCTGCATGACTTCTTTCAGATCACAGAGTGAGTCTGAGGAAGGAGGAAAAGGCAATGCAAATGTCACCCCTTCCAAGCCAGCGGCTGTTCATCTGAGTGGCCCCCGTGTGCTGATTAAGACACATTCAACACACAGACAGCCTGGTGGCAGGTGTTTAATTCCAAGGTTCTTAGTGGATATGGCCACAGGCCTCTTTGCTGTGTCAAATCTCCTTTGACCCATATTCAAAGACAGGACCGCCATGAACATTTACAGCACGTGTTCTTAATATCCAGGTCATGCCCTGAGGACTGGTTAGCCCAGTGGGATGGAGGGAAGAAGAGGTAGAAGATCCAGGGACTAGATTTGAGATGGGAGAAATCTCAAATCCCCCTAGAGCATCTCAGGGATGCTCTAGTCTTGAGCAGACTGTAGCATCCTGGCTGGAGGGAGGTTTCCAGAGAGTTCAAGGTCTTGGCTACAAATTTGGCACTCAGCAGAAAGCCTCAAGGAAACAGCAAAGCCAAAAATGAGGCATGAACTTCAAAATGGCAAGTCAAAAGAGTAGAGGCCAGAGGGCAAAATGGAAGGCTCTGAAACCAGGGAGGGGTGAGAAGTTCAGCACAGAGAGTCTGAAAGTGAGAGTAGGAGAATCTCTCTCTTAAGTGACGCTTCCTGTGGCAGGAGGAAGTAAGTTAAAGTTTTTAAAAATTGGAATAAGACAGGCTCTGAGAGACTAATGTTGTTCTCAGTAACAGTGTTCATTCTGAAAACAAACATCCCAAACCAATCTTTCCTCTAAGTTTTCGGGGGGTTTTTTGTTCTGTTCCTCTGAAATAAGTCAATCCTCAAGTAATTAAGGGTCATGCAGGATGACTCTGGCTTTGTGGGATATGGAGAAATGGAACCCTGTCCTTAGTGAGCTTACAAAGAACTAGATAAGAGCTTTCTGAGGATCGTTACAAGTGTTCAGGACACAGGCAGAGGGTGCCCGTTGGGTTATTGAAATTAGGGACAACTTCAAAAAGTCTGGGGAACGTGGAAGAGTTCAAGGTCTGGGGGACTGTAGCCATCCTACCCAAACAGACCTGACACTAGCCAGAGAACGTGAACGTGAGCCACAAGTAGAATATTGCGCTGTTGTTAGTCCTCTGAGTCTTCACAGAGCCCTGGAGTGGGATCTTGAAGTCAATTCACATATTTTTGGAAAATGAAGTCCTTTGAGTGATTTATACAAGGGCAATAACTAAGTTAATATTTACTGTACAGGCCAGAGCCTGGGAGAATATTCAGACTATCACCCACCAAACAGAACAAACATTGGCTCAGTCAGAATGAACGCATAACAGACATACAAGCATGAAAGTGTAAAGACAGAATTCTGGGACTTGAGAGCTGGAGGGTATCGTAGAGCTCTCCTTAATCCTTCCCCCAAATCACCCTTCCGAGGGCTCCCATTTTCCCAGGTTTTCATCCACCCCATGCATTATGTTTGCCCAGAAGTTCCACTCACCAGGTTTCCTTTTGGTACAACAGAGGGATTTTTGTGTTTTGCCCACAGGCAGTGAGTTAATACTATTAGTAAACATAATTACACAGAAGCGTTTTGTTCTAAATCTATTTATTGAAAGCAAGCTGATCTAAGTCTCCTTCCAAGGATAAATTATGATGCTAGACACTGAAACTTACAATATCGCTATTGAATGGGAAAGCCGGCCTACGGTTATGTGACTGGGACCTAAGGTTCTGTTCAAGGGGATTCCCAGTCACTGCAATTCCGGTGCTGGACTTTGGGGTTGAGATTCTGGGGCACCGTAGAAAAATCTCCTCCAACAAGGGCATTTCATATTAACCTGGCTGGAAAATCAGAGCATGAAGAAAACACAAGGGAGTCAGGAAGTGAATTTTAGACTCAGAAAGTTGTCTTTATCTCAGGGTGCTGTGAGGACTGAGACCCAGGGGAGGAGCTATGGCAGAGAACACATCCCAAATCCCTATCTCAGAGTGGTGTGAGACTAGTTCTGGCTTCAGATGTTGAAAGCTAAAGACACGTGAAATAGGACCCTAAGCCAAAACGCAGGGAACCAAACATGTCAGGGCAGAGAGCTACAGCATGCCCACAGAGCCCATGGTGGATGCTGGTTTTTTGCCATAGAAAATTAAAACTGCCCTCCTCAATTTTGTCGAATTGTCTGAGAATGGCCCAGGCTCCCAGTTGGTCTGACCCCACAGCAGATGAACACATTCATCCAAAGACCCCTGGTGCCTGTTCAGAGAGGAATATGCTCTCGTCCGCACCCTCATCACTCCACCTTGCATGCGAGTGCTGAAGATAGCCAAGGTAGTCCCTGCTCCAAAGAAGCTTGCAGGGACGTCAGGGAAAGAAACATGGATTGTAGAGAGCCAGGTCACAGCGCCAGACTGTGCAGAAACGGACGGTGAGTTGGGATGTTGCAGAAAACCCAGAGATCTGGCTGGCAGCATGATGATACCATTGTTGTTTTATTACTGATCAATGACATTTTTTAATGGTCATATAGCTCAGTAGGGAAGAAAGGTAACAGAAAAACTGGGGGTATAAGGTTTAAAAGTCAAGAAAGACTTAACTCTAACCATGGCTCTTGTGCCTCCTAATTGTGTGACCCTGGGCAAGTCACTTCACATCTCTGAGCTTCAGCCTCTGTGGTAAACTGGAAACCAAAACCCTCCTTTCTTAGATTCTGCTGATGACTAAATGAAATAATGGACTTAAATTACTTAGCACCAATCCTGGAAAACGTAAACACTCCACAAATGTTCATCTTTTAGAATCTTACTTCTCAACAGAAAGAGAAGATTTGAACAAATGACTTTTCAGGGGAAAAAAAAAAAGCACACCAAAAAGAGCAGCGACCTGAACAACTGTGACAAACCCCAGACTGGATGTCGGTGGTATTTTTTAGATGACTCAATAATGATTCAAACCAAAGAATTAAAATCATAATGATAACTGCCCTGTGTCTTAGTCTATTTGGGCTGCTGTAAGAAGACACCATAAATGAGGTGGCTAATAAACAACAGAAACTTATTTCTCACAGTTCTGGAGACTGGGAAGTTCAAAGTCAAGGTTCTGCAGATTCAGTGCTTGGTGAGGGACCCACTTCCTGGTTCACAGATGGCACCTTCGAGTTGTATGCTCACATGGTGGGAAGGATGAGAGAGGTCTCTGGGGTCTCTTTTATAAGGGTACTGAGCTCATTTAGAAGGGCTCCATCTTCATGACCTCATCCACTCCCAAAGGCCTCATCTCAAAACACCATCCCATTGGGTACTTGGATTTAACATAAGAATTTCGAGGGGACACAAACATTCCATCTATAGCCCTCTCCTCAAACCAAAGTTAAATGCATACCAGTATGCTATTCATTAAATCTAAACCAAAGCCAGAGTATACGCTAAGCCTGATGTATGTTTGCTCTGGTGGCATTTCTTGAATCCAAGTAGACACCATGGCAGCGTGGTGGAGCCCAGGGCAGGGTACTTTTCTCCCATGTATGAAAAGAATCTCACTCCCCATCTCATACCAGCAGGGAACTTCCTACACAATTCCCTTCTGAATGGAAGCACAGTCCCGCAGAAGTAGCTTCTGTGAAGCTCAGATCCTCAGTAGACTCCGTAGTTTCTATGTGTCACTGACAGAAGCTGGTATTAGCTACCTAACAGTAGGATTTTTAATGAATAATAAAGGATTTTTCTTGGGAAAGCAGTCTACTGGTTAGGATTTGCCTCTTTTGTTTTGCCTAAACTATATAATTAAGGTGACCATATACTTTATAACGAAGACTAAGACACTTCAGAGTATGCAATGGACGCTATTAATTTGGCGGCACCACAGCAAAAGCCAATATGGCCAGCCTACCCTTAAAGTATCTTCTGTGATTTCCTGTTAGAGTTCCTTTAAGACATTTCGGAAGCATTCTGAGATGATGTCTACAGCTCTCTTTTCAACTTTCATACAGTGTCTAATAATCAAGTTCACAAAGTCATCCCATAAAAAGTACTTTGAAGGGTGAACTAGGCGCTGGCATCAGTGCACAGCTTCCCAACAGGAGCCCTTCAAAAGTGACCATAGTGATATTCAGCAGTGAGGTCTGTAACACTTCTTTTAGAATTAGTTCAATAAATTGTCTGATCTCATAGTTATTATACCTGTTCTAGGAGGCTAATTATTTTTAGCAACTCACCTATATTGAGACTTTACCAGACATTCGATCTGGTTTTCCTTTTCTTTCTTTTTGCACTCATACAATATATTTATATAATGGTTAAATTATGTATTCACAATAACTGCAACTGGCACAAATACAACTGATTGCCTGCAACTCAGTCAAGGGCATTGGTGCATGATATGGGAGCTAGTTGCCTAAAAGCTGTAAGAGATCATTATAATAGGAGGTACTAAGTTGCCCAGAGGTGAGAGGCAGTAACACATAATGGTTCAAACCAAGGATGGTGGCTGAGTTCTTTCAAGTCTCTGATTAGCTGTATGAACTTGTTCCATACCTCAGTTCCCCTTCTATGAAATGGGGCGATAATAGTATCTACTTCACTGAGTTGTCGTAAGGATCAAATGACTTCATAGAAGTAAAGCGCTCAGAGTATGTCCAGAACACAGCAAGCGCCGTGGGATTCTCTCCTATTATTTTGTGATCATTATTATTAAGAAAAAAGCATGTTTAATCTAGTGAATTGGTTCTGTGAAAAAAGCATTTACTACACGTGCCCAGTAAAAAGAAATGTCTACAATTGCACAGAAATAAACACACAAAAAGCAGTGAGGCTGCCTTGAGTTCAGAGGTAAGATAATCATATCAGCACAGAATGGGAGAAGCTCATCCTCTGTCAAATTACCCTGAAATGAGACTCTGATGGATGGTGGGGATTTGGAATTTATCAAAATAAGGGCACTTTGGAAAAAGGGTTCAGCCAGCACTAAGGCAGGGTGACTCTAGAAATAACACCAAGCTAAAGGGCTGGACATGTTATGAGAGATAAGAGGACAGGGTCAGGAATGAGAGAGATGAGGCAAGAAAGGTTAGCAGGGGTCAGGTCCATTTCCTGAAGAAACTGAAGACAGATGAAGGAGGCGCCTCCCACACAGCTCTGATTCTGGTGTGGAGAGGGGGTCTCCCCGCAGGTGGTCCCCTCAGCAAGGAGGGGCAGGCCACAGCCATACACCCACCCTGTGTGGAAGTCAGAAAAGCTCCCCCCACCTGAAATGCAAATAACATATTTATTTGAAACCAAATGTACAGAAACCGTTCGGGCTCTGCGCAAGCTGTCCATCACATCTGGCTGTGAGCATGTTTACAGCAGGATGTAAACTGATGTTCAATTACCCACGGAACTTTATCATTAAAACAGAACTTTAAAATATGCATGCAGAATTTTAAAAAATAGCTTGCACTAACGAAACCAATTTTTAAAAGTCTGAAACAGGGCTTTGCCAGGTTTTCAAAGCCATCTGTTTTCAAAGCCTACCTTCCTCCTTGTTTACCGCAGTCTGTCTGCTGTTTTAACAACCTCCAGTGGGATTTCACACGCCTCATTATGCAAAATCACTGCTTATGCATTCACTCTGCCACTTGCCTAACTAATCTCAACTCATAACACCTTTCTGAGGAAGATCCCCAGTCTGGAGTTCTCCTACAGGGCCGCAGATCAAGAACAGTGGTAGAAGACTGTCGGAGCAAGACAAAAGCGTCTGCCAGCGTCTTCCTATTAGGAGACAGGCTTTATCTGAGACCTTACTCGAGGTCAGAAACAAAAACAGCAATAATGATTATAATATAAATTCTAAATCCCTCTATCCCCCGCCCTCACTCCCCTCAAAAAGGGAAGAGCTCGCATCAGGTATGAGTTAGATAAGTTTGACGGCTTTCTCATCTATTGTTTCCGTACTACAAATCACCTACTCAAATGTTTTTAATTTCTTCCTCTGCATATAGCTTTGGAACTATCATCTTTTGGTTCAGAACAGTCAGGTTCAAATCCTAACTGTCCAAGACAGCGAAGACCCTGCCTGGGACCTCAGGTAAGACGTTTAGGAAGACTAAGAGCCAATCATTGTCTAAATAGTGACCCAGGCAGATAAGCATCATTGATAGCACTGGTGGTGTCAAAGAACCACCAGATCAAAGCCTGGATCTCCCAAGTGTTGTTGGATCAGAGTTTCTAAATCAATGGTGCTCCTGCCGGAGATCCACCACTAAACGAGGCCCTCAAACCAGATACACATGGGGCAAAGCAGCACTATGAAAGATGTTAGCTCTTGGTCTAGGGCAGTGACTCTAGATTCTGGTTACAGATAAGAATTACCAAAAAGATGCCCTCACTCAAGCCCTAGCATATCACTACATGCTCGTTCCGTTAGTCTAAGGTGAGGCCCAAGGGCCAGTATTTGCTTTTATAGTTAATTTTTTCAGCGAAGAATACCATGATTCAATAAATTACACAAGTATTCAGTGTATCACTCAGTAAAAAGTTTTAGAAGGTAAACATACCCATGAGAGCACTGCCCAGAATAAGACACAGAATATTACCATGATTCTGAAAGTTTCCCCCGCTTGCACTTTCTTCCCCCTTAATCCCCGTCACTAAGGTAACCACGATTCTGAATTCTATCATCATGAAACCACCTGCTGCCAACCTTGGTATAAATGGAATCACACAGTATCTCTTCTGTTCTTGTCTGACTTCTTTTGCTCAGCCCTTGTTGGTGATATTCATCCAAGCCATTGAATTCTACATTCCGAATGATGAATCTTTGGTTTGTATCCCGTTTGGGGATACAATTATTATCATCATCAATAATATTGTTATGAGCATCCCTGTACATGTTGTTTGGTCCCTACATACATTTTTCTTGGCTGTATATATCCAGAACTAAAATTGCTGGGTCATAGCTTATATATTGCTTCATCTTCGGTGGAATGGAAATACTTCTCCAGAGGAGCGGAACCAGCCGTGTAGGACAGTCTAGTTGCTCTGCACCCTCATCAATAAATGTCAGGTGTAGAGTGGTCCCATATTTGGGGTTTGAGTTGCTTTATTCTGATGACTCATAATGTTGAATACTTTTTAATATCTGTATGGCATTTGGAAATACTCTTTTGGGAGCTGCCTTTTGGGGCCAACTTTTAATTTGGAGTGTCAGTATTTCTGTATGGATTTATAGTTCTTTAAAAATTTATGATCGGTTTCCCTCGGGATATGTGTATGGCATACATCTTTTCCCGCTCTGTGGCTTGCCTTTTCACTTCCTTAATTCATGTCTCCCAATGAACAGAACTTCATAACTTTAGCAAACTCCAATTTATACATCTTATTCTTTAGGGTAGATTTTTTTAGAGTCCTATATAATTTTTCCTGCCCTAAAGCCAGAAGGATGCTCTATATTGCTGTCCAGAAGCTGTGCTTTCCTTCTTTCTTAGTTAGGTGTATGATCCAGCTGAAATTGATTTGGAATACAGTGCGAGGCACAGGTCAAGATTCGTTTTTTTCCATAAAGGTATCCAATTGACCCGGTTATTGAAAAGACCAACCTTTTCCCCACTCCATTACAGTGGCAATCAAACATTCACGGTGGGACCAGCTGATTTTAACATGCTTCAGGGGTTGATATTTACCATTCTAGTTGAAAGAAAAATAAGGAGTCCTCAAATGTGAAGCATAACTGCAACTAGATGCAGACTTCTGAAACAGACAAAGTGTTAATATCTTTGAGTGTAGGCTTACTGAACATTGAGACTTCATGGCTGAATTGAGAAGTCCAAAAATCTGCAAAATAATGCTCAGGTGGGAAGCAGTAACATCCAAGCACAATTGGGCTGGGCCACTGACCTTGACTCTTCCTGGATTCCTCTCAAAGGGTCCCTAAGAAAATGGTGGACACAGCACCAGCTCCAGATCCCAGTGGTAAAGCAGGTGAACACTCTTCAGCCTCACCCAGGAACAACTAAGCAACTTAATGGGGTGAGAAGGAGTTTTATCTTGTTTTTTGCAGGAATCTAGTTTCCCCTGATGATCGGTTCTTAGGAGCTAAGCAAAGAACCACTCTCCTTTACTCAGAAGGGAAAAATGAGGGTGGACAGATTGAAGGATTTTCCCAATGTCACCAGCAACCTTATGGAAGAGCCAGAGCCATAATGAGTCCCAGGAGGAAACATGTTCCCTAAGGTGACCATGTTTCTAAGCCTTCAAAACAAAGCCTCCGTTCTCAGAAGAACAACTTTCCAAGGCTCACTGGGGAGACCTTAGTAATTAATTACTAGTTGCAGACTAGTAAATTAGAGTTAATTATCTGGACAGATCTAATTGCAACTACAACTTTGTTGAAATTAAATAAAACACCACTTGAAAGTGCACAAAGCCTTTAAAGACATTACTTACGGGTGTCTGAACATGTCCAGCTGAAACCGTGAGCTTGCTGGGCTGGTGAAGCTGAAAAATTGTGTGACCACATGTCAGCCCTTCGTGGATCAACTTCCTTCCACCTCACCTGACTCCCAGCAATCCCAAGGTCCCAGGAGGAAGGAGGGATGTGGCTCTTCCTTTCCGCCTTCTGCCCCATGGCATGTCTGATTCAAGCCCAAAGAACTGCATGGCCTGATGAGTTCTTCCCTCTGATCCTATCTCTGATTCTCCTGACACATAACCTTGCTATGGAGCTAGCCAGCCCCAGAGCCAGGGTTATGTTCTCACACCAACAGAACCTCCGCAGGAGAGGCAGCTCCCTGAACAGCCATAAGGAATGTGGGGACCACAGCCTCTAGGAAAAGACAGTGAATCTGGCTGATGCCTGGAGGAACAAAAACAGGAGTTGGAGGAGAGGAGATAAAGGATCCCCACAGAAGGCAAGGGATGTGCGAAGGGCTGAAGGCAAAAGGAAGTGTGGAATAAATGAAAATCTACAAACGGTTCGGTGTGCTGAAGGGTGAATGAATGCGGTTGACCAGGAGCAGAGAGAACCTCGTGGGTCATCACAAAGAGTTAAGACTTCACCCCAAAGAACATTCTTGCTATATGGATGCATTGAAGGAGGGAAAGATTGGAGGACTTCCACCAGAAGAGAAAGTTGTGTAACTGAAAAAGTTCTAAATTGAGCATCAGGAGACCTAGAGTCTTGTCCTCTGTTGACCAATGAGTCAGCCACATAATTTGCCTCCTTCTTAATCTCTTCATCTATGAAATGGGAACAAACACTTGTCTAGCTTCCCTCGTGAGGGAAAATTAATAACGTTGACCCTTTACGGCTGAGTTGAAAGTATAAAAATCCACAACACAAAGCAGTTAGACAGAAGCAGCAACACCCAAGAACGACTGAGCTCCAAGCTCCGACCCTTCCTGGATTCCTCTCCAAGGATCCATGTGAAAACAGTGGCCACAGCACCAGCTCCAGGCCCTGGATATGCTCGGTGGTAAATCAGATGAACATTCTCCAATCTCACGCAGGAGCAGTGTCTAGGATGAGATCATGCAGGTAAACCTGAAAACCCTGGTGCACCACCTAGACTTATAAGCTTGAAAATAGCCTACACTCGAAGGTATAGACCTCCTGCCCGTCAAACCCCGGCCTGCCCCACCATGCCAACAGGTGTCACCATGGCTATAAGCCACAAGACCACCTAACCCTGATGTCCATCCTAGCAGAGGATTGAGAACATCACAGCATCAGCCTCCCCTTCCAGTCAGTTGTGCAAATCTCCCTGTTGCTGTGCCTCTCCAGATGGTGGAAAGGTTGTACCTACCCATCTCTTCTACTGCTCCCAGCCCACTGAGTTGAGCCTTGCCAGGTAACAGGCTTGTGGGTCCCACCTCTGCCTAAAACTCTGATGTGCCACTAAGACTGTGGCCTGCTAAGCCACAGACCACCTGCCAGTGCCATGACATCCTTTCTAGCTCTATCTGCGCTGTCCCTTGCAAAAGAATTCAAACCAGTCACCAAATACTGAGCAAACCGTATTGCCCTTTGCAAGAAGGGGCCAGGGCTGACCTCTCCCCAGTAGCCAAAGCACGCAAGGGTTAGTTCAGCCTGTGTGGTGACAAGTGCCAAGCGCCAAGCTCAGAAGGGTGGTGAGTCTGAGTGGTGATGAGGAGCCAGTCTGCTGGGTGGGATTCTTGTGTTCAATAACTGTGGTACTTTCAGCAAGACCCTAAACTTGTCTGAGCTCCTTTTCCTGGCCTTCCAAAGGGATGTTTTAATTTAAAATTCCCTACACTCTGTTAATGGTCAGGTGATGTTTACCCAAGAAGAGCAGAGATATGGAACAGAGCCAGAAGTATCTCTGGGGCCCAGACTCACCTCTAACCACTCCGCACTGAGGGCAGGTGGCAGCAGCTGTGTGGCCCAGTGGGGCAAAGTCAAGGCCATGTGCAGTTGCCACCCACCTCCCAGCAGCAGCACAGCCACCATCTATGTTCATCTCTGAGCACCCAATGTCCAAAAGTCAGCACTGTGTGTAAAGAAGGCACTCTGGGCTTGGTGCCTATAGCTCAACCGGCTAAGGCGCCAGCCACATACACCTAAGGTGGCGGGTTCGAATCCCCAGCCCGGACCCACCAAACAACAATGACGGCTGCAACCAAAAAATAGCCGGGTGTTGTGGCGGGCGCCTGTGGTCCCAG